>NNCF01129813.1:510543-530661 GCA_002313205.1 Laupala kohalensis | reverse complement strand
ATTAAAAACTGTTACGAATACAAAATTCTTAGGTCTCCATATTCAAGACAACCTCAAATGGAATTGTCACGTTGACAATCTTAATTCCCACTTAAGCAAATTGTGTTACGCATTCCGAATCTTAGTTAACGCAGTTAGTCCACGTATTTCCCGTTGCGTATATTTTGCAAACGTTTACTCCCATTTACGTTACGGCATTACCTTCTGGGGTAATTCCGGTCAGAGTATTCAAACTTTCAGAATTCAGAAGAGGATAGTTCGGATAATTTGTAAATCTCACCCCCGAAACTCTTGTAAACCTTTATTCAAGGAATTAAATATCTTAACACTTCCCTGCATTTATATTTATGAAACGGTCGTGTTTGTTAAGACCGAATTACTGAAGTGCCACCCTTGCTTCATATGAAACAGTCTCGTTCACGAACACAATACTCGCAATAGTCATAATATTCATCGCCCTAGTGTCAACCACTCTTTGCCAAAAAGGACCTTATCATTCGGGAATCACTCTATATAATTCCCTGCCCAAGAATATAAAAGATATTATGAAATTGAATATCTTCAAATCCGCGGTTAAAAACTACCTCCTGCACCAGTGACTCTACAATGTAAAAGAATTTATTAATTTTAATAAAAGTTAAATTCGTCTTGTACTTTATCGCGCTATTGCTGTAGTACATTTTAAATAACTTATAGCAATTTCAAAAACTATTTTCTTGCATGATTGTGTTGCCGTATGGCTCATATTAATTTAGTTTTACGTGTACTCAACGTGTGCTCAACTTTGACACTGTTGTGTACATTAATTCTGTAGCCCCATCCTGACCCGGGTTTTGCTCCGGTTTTCCTTCAGATAGAGGTGGGTTTCTTATACAGGTTCTCTAGGTTTTGTCTAGGGGCATGTTTATTGTAGTAATAAATCGTGAATTTAGTGTTATTTCAATTCTTGTGATTTTTAAACACTGTATTAAGAAAAACTATAGTTCAATAATAATTTGTACATGTATTTTTTTTGCGTTAAATTACAAACATATTGACATTCTATTAGTTTTATATCTCGCAGCTAACTTTTTATCTTATCTAGGAATTTTTGCTGAAATTTTTTAATCCGCCTCTGCCTTAGGGCCCTTGATCGGAATTGATGGGATGGTCCCTTGCTTACTTACGGAGAGTAAATTAGTTTATTGTCATTCACGTGGTCATAAGCAGTTTGTACTGCGTTTGTGACAATAAATTTATTATTATTATTATTGTTAAAATTAACTACTATGTAATATATTTTATTCTTCACTTGAAGTGGATTTGAGGGGGTTGCAATTTTGTTATTATAATAAAATCTTGATATTTACGAAAGGTATATTTTCAAATAAAAATGTAGGTCTTATTCCCATGCTTTAGTAATAAGTAAGGGAGTAAGAATAAGTTATTTTTACAGAATTGAAATGCCACCACAGACTAAGACAATATATGATCTGTTTACAGGCATTCAATATTCGTTACACAATTTTTTTCTGTTAGTATGTCAAAATTCTTCGTCCATTCATATGTTCCATGCTCAGGTGTATAAACAAAACTGCCCTCTCTTTCCCTAACGTAATCTAAGAAATGGCACAAGTATGAAGTTGACTATTATTCACATAGTAATATATCGTGCGAGATGTATGTAATAACTTTCCGCCGAAGGGCAAACCATTAATATCTCAATGGAACTCTAAATATCCTGGCTGAAGGTGACATTGAATTGAAATGTTTAAAAATTAACAGTGAAAGTACTCGCGATTTCACAGACAGTTTCATAATCTCTAACATTCTGTACTGTAGCGGAAATCTGAGAAACTGTAATTGGATAAGATACCGTCTACAATGAAGTGGGCTCTTACTTTTGGTCAAAGATAAGAAAACAGTGGGTAGAGATGGGAAAACTGATATAAGATGTGAAACTATGATAAATGAGGTACAAAAACGCCATCATGTTTAGAACTAATTCTACTTTTACGTTAATTTAATATGAGTATAAATTTTGTGATTATCCGGAAGATAATGCAATCATTTGTCCCTTCCTGGTATTAGTCTTATTTTGTACATGGTTTATTATTCTTGGAAGAGTGGAATTTTACTGCGATCGGTTTCGGTAAAAACCGTCGCGAGGCCAAAAATTGCCTCTGGGTCTTATTTAAATCTTCTACTCCGTTTAAAATATCAGCCTCACCAGAAATAATGTTTTGTGTGGATAAATGTTTACCAAAATGAAATTTTAACTTCGCATTCTTCCTATGATCAAGTCCGTGTCTCGGCAAAAGTTAGGAGAATTATTCATTTAAAAAATGAGAGATTACGTAGGTCAGGAAGGTACGCATGATACAAATTCAGGTTAATAAATAAAGATGTAAATAGACGGAAAAAAATAGTCAAATCCAAAACTGTGAGTGAGGGATGTGTTGATGTGAACTCAGCTCTCAAAAACACAAAAACATCACATAAAATGGAAACTGTTGCAAGATGGGAAATTTTAGTCTTTGTTTCTACATTTTCGTAAATTTAAAATGATTTGTTTAACATACGAAATGAAGGTAACCTTGTTGAGCCATGACATTTCGAGAAATTGATTTTGGACTTCACCTCTGACATCCTCCAGATAACTACATAGCCTTTCATGTGTTCAATTGAAATTGTGTAGTTATCTCCGTGATGTGTTAAGTGACATGCCTAAATATATGCCCCGTAGGCGTTATTTTCGTAAAAGTAGTTTCTGCTTCTCGAAACCTCCGGATGTCGCCAGATACTGGACGAAGCGTGCTACATGTTCATTAATTTGTCCTTTTATTGGAATTTTATTTAGAAATTTATTGGAAGAGATCTGTTGTTTATATCGACTGAGCCACTAAATCTGGAAATAAAACTTAGAGGTCACACAGCTTCAATGCGTTCTTCTGCTCCCTGTGTCTTCGTGGAAGAAGACCTCCGAAAATAATTCCCTTTCCATGGTAGGGTGCGTTCTAAATGTCGACTGGGAGTTGGCGCCATCCGTAATGGCACGGGCGCGGCGGCCAACCCTGCCTCCACCTGTCGCTGGTACGTACCGTGGCAGTCTGAGCCTCCGCCGGGAGGAGGCGTCGCGGACGCGCCGCCTGCGCGGACAGCGCCGCCGGGTCCTTTCGGGTCGGGGTTCGTGGCCGCTGCGTCCCGCTACCGCCGCCTCCACCTTCACCGTGGTTTTTCGCACTCACTGCTGCCACTCGCTACACGCGCGCACTGGCTCACGTGGCGTCGCGGAGGCGCGCGCTCGCGGACTGAGTGGCGCGATGCGCGGATGCGACGGCGGCGGTGGCGGTAGAGCGACCGAGGCGTGTCTTTAGCGCTCCCACTCCCGCAGCCTCCGACGGCGATGTGGGCCCACCGGTCGGCCCGCGGCGCCGCAGCTACGCCGGTCGCTCTGTTGCGTATGTGGATTGGCAGGGATGCCGCGGTGCAATGGGTCACCGGACCAGCGCCAGTGGTGGTGGAGGAGGAGCACGAGGAGGAGGCGGCGGCGGTGACGGCACTCGCACCGGGTCGCGCTAGGCCCGTTAGTGACTATTCAACCGGTCGGGAGGGCGCGGACAACCGTAGATATCTTCTCATCGTCTTCCTTTTTTGCTCTTCTTCATATTAATCCACTTAGTCATCTTACTCCTCTTCTAACCTTTAACCTTTTTCAGCAAGTCTCTTGTGTACGGTTAATGTTCTCGTAGCTTTTCTTTCTCACACTTTTCGTGGATAATTCTAATGATCTAACCATTGTCATCCGTTCTCTCTCCATGAGTGATATCGGATTGAAAAAATAATAATCGTTCAAGAACAGGGAGATAATCACTAGACAGATTCAACGGAACATTGCTTTTTTCGATCCATACACATTTCAAATTGCAAAATTCTTTTTATTCCGATTTAGTAAAGATTCTGGAGATAAAAATGTCTCTGCATATGCGGTTTTGGAAGTAAAAAAAGTTGTTCTCGATCGATGACGTTGTTCATGAGTTTAGCTGGCTTTCAAGCTATTTTGCACGTACCAATTGATTCATGGGTTCGATGAATTTCGATGATTGTTTTTTATTTTCGAATATTGCCGCTACGTTGTTGATAACTATTGCTCCATAATCAAATTGGAGTATAATATCATTATATATTATGAAATGTTATTTTGAATAATTTAATTATTGTATCTAATTTATACGTACTTCCGAAATTTTGGATATAATAAATTATTGAAATATTGAAACTAAAAAAAATTGATGTCGTTAAAATAATTTAATTGATTTTTACACATCTTGAGATATATGAAGGAGGTGTGAATCTCCCAAATTTACAACTCGTTACGCCACTGCTTTTTCTCTCCACGGACGCTTAAAATCTTATAATACTACTTTTATATTCCACCGTCTTTTCAACTCTCCTTCCCTTCATTGTTCATGGAGTGTATGAGTGAATGGGTGACTTAACGAGTGTGTGGAAATTCTAGTCATTTTTCGTTCGCTTCCATTTCAATTCGGCACTTGGCATATTGAAGACAACGATGTAATAACTATGGATATTAGTTGTCCGTCATTTTAATTTTCCGTAAAAATTATAGATACCTCCGAGTTTGAGCTTGAATAGAAAGTGACCCACATGAAATATAGGAAAACTAAAATTTAGTCTTTTCTATTCTGAGTTGATCGATATGAAGCAAAAAAGTTTTCATGCCTCATTGATTTGTTTTCTTTTTCGTATAACAAAGAGACAAAGTATTTTTCTCGACACATCTAGTTTTTTTTAATTGATAAAATTAGAAAAATAACTTTGGTTGAAACCAAATGTTGTTGAGAACTTTCTGGTAAAACGATTTAATTATATTTAATTTTTTATTGACCAAATAAATTATTGTATTATTAAGTTTTAAGCTATGGTGGATGATCGTAAAACGTCAAAATTGCTGTGGTTAGATAACTCTCTATTTTGATTAGTCAAGGCAGTTAACGTTTATTCATTTATGAGCGGAAAATTATTTGACTAAATAAACTTCAACTGCGAGAATTGGCGTTGTATACTTATGTTCAAATGAAACAAGACGTGCCAGAAGTGAAAGATCAACAAGCAAATTGCACCTCTACCTACGGAACATGTCAAAGTTCATTTTGAATCACTATAATGAAGCAATTCGTGAACATCGCGGAGAAAATTGTCGTATTATTACTGAGAAGCGATGCAAGTGCATTTTGTCTATGTTCTTCCGACGAAAGGATTTACTCCTTTCCTCTTTGCTTTAAAAAAAATAGAGGGATTGAACACCGAAGCGTTGATCACAGGTTACTGATCAGAGTTTCCCTAATACCATTACTTGTCACTCTTGAAAGACTTTATAATACGACTCTGATCATTCTTGAAGAAAATTTGAAATAAAACATGCAATATTTCGTTAGTAAACAGGAAACAGAGATAAATAAATAATAAAATTTATTGTCAAAAAATCAGTTACAAACTGTGTATGGCCACATGGAGGACAATAAACTAAATTACTCTCCGGAAGCAAGCAAGAGACCATTCATTTTAAGACCTTTGATCGGGATTTATGGTATGGCTGAGGTGGATTGAATATGGGAAATTGTATAATAAATCACTATATATGTTTCGAAAGTTAGATTAAGTACTGTAATTGTGTGACAAATATTTCATATGTCTCCTGTCATTACAATTCGATTATGACATTTCATTATTTCATTTAATAATATTCGACTTGGTAAGGGCGCAAGATCCAATGCTGAAGGTAAATTGTTCGAACTCCCCGTAAAATGTGTATGTGCATGAATGTGGTATTGACGGTGATTTCATTCCTTTAATCACCCAATCATTCACATAACTCCCACCCATCCTGCTCCTCTCATCGTCATCATTATCCTGAAGTCAATCAGACAGAGGTCGGAAAGAGCCGTACGAAGTATGCTAACTATCATCATAAAATATTTATTGAAAATTATTTTCTCTACTATTTTCCTTGCGATTCTTTCACATCTGGACATTTCACTTTGATTTCTTCTGTTTTCACACTAATATTTGTTCTAACCGACTCAGATGCGATCACTCTTCGACGGAGCTAATGTGTCAGGTAGACGTTTATATGACTCACCGATGATTCCACGTGTTATCACGCCCCATGACGGCACCAAAATTATTCTCTTGAATTCTCCGATGGGTTGACACGTTTCATACGTATTGCTCTAACGTCTCCAAAACTTTAATTTATTCTTAATTAGTGAATGGTAAGATTGAGGGCCGAAAGTTTCATAAACGCTTTCCATCTATAATTTGTAGTACGTGTAAATTATTTTTGTGTTGCTTTTAAGTGTAGGTTAAATCCCAAATATAATCAATCCTAGCAACATTCTTCTGAGTTTTCCATCTTGAATCGTTTTGTTCTGCCATATTTGTCAAGAAATGTGACATCCTTAGACCTATCCATTGATTTTACAAGCAACATTGTTAGTTAAATGTTTCAGCATTTCCATGTACCTTCGATTTTCATTTGAGAACCCAGGTAAAAACAGGTAAAAAATCAATTTTCTTATAACTGCGTACGCAAGAGTAGAGGCGATGAAGCAAATAAGCAAACGCGAAGTAGCCAGTTTTAACAGAGAACACGTCCATCAGAGTGCCCAGTCATTGAATTCAGTCGTTCATGGAAGGGACGTATTACAAACAACTTAAGGAATCAAAGTACTTTATAGCAAAAATAGCTAATCTAAAATAAATCTGCTTAAATCATAAATACGAAGAGTGAGAGAAATCATTGTATATGAAGAGGGTAGAACGCTGAGTGACGTGCCATTAAAAAGTGTTCGACGAAGTACTGACCTGATGTGTGGTGTCCACAGCGGACGCTCCCCCCCTCCCCTACCAGCATGTCGTTGCTGTGGGCGCGCGTTACGGTACATGCGCCGGAGACTGGTTCTGGGTTTGCGTGCGGCGACGTCGCCTCCTCTGCTGGAGGCATCTGGCGACTGGACGGGCGGAGTCCTTGCGGGAGTGCCTGCTCAGCAGCGGGCAGACGGACGGACAGACGGACGCGCACCGACGAGATTACACGAGCGATAACTAATGTGTGGGCGCAGCTGCTGCGAGACCAGAGAATTAGCGCCAGGGGAAAGCGAATCGACGGAAGAGTGGGACCCGAGAGTGAGGGCGGATGAGGAAGAGACCGAGACAGAATGGCGAAGAAGGGTCAGAAGTTGTGCAAGAATGAATGGACAGATGGAGAGATTCGGGAATGAAACAAAAATATCACACGAAGAAAGGTATAGAGGGAAATGAGAGTGGTAACATTAGTTTTTAATTCGATGAAAACAAAATGTCTCCCAAACATTTAGGGAATTACGCCATAACTCAAAGGATTCGTTGTACCTTTTATTATTGCCATTTGTTACTTGCGAATCTTCTCTTGCATTATTATTTTCTTATATTATTGTTATTATTATTATTCCACTGTTTTCTTTTATTAAATTTCGTTTTGAATTTCTAAAACATGAATTCTTTGTGGTATTGGTTACCTCATACATTATTTTCGGTTTCATCTTCCGTTTTTGCATGATTTGTGCATCACGTTCTCATCCATAACGTTTATCTGGATTTTACCATTATGCTGCAAACCATGACATTGAAGAAAACATGACGGTAGAAAAAGTGGGGTAAAATTCTAAACGTTTTCATACTCTTCTTTTAACCCATATTTTCTCGTATCCTTTATTTACTGGTTCTGTACAAGATGCCAATCAACAAATGACTCTCTTTTGATTTAAATGATTCAAGCTACCAACGATAGACAATGTCAAATCATTTTGACTTTTAATGAACTAGCCATATATCTCTTCCTCGTACCGAGGTCTCTCATCTTCTGTGAATTCGAACGCATCTGATCAGGCTTGCTGAGGAGACAATTTTGTTTGTGCCCTTGTCTTTGTGCCACTCTTATTTCCTTCTGAAATTAGAATTCAAGATTAGTTTTTTAATTTTTTAAACTTCCATTCATTATGCATCATGTTTTGAAACCTCGAACTTGACACCAAATTTTGTAAGAAATAAAAGAAAAGAGGTTTTGCGCATGTGTTACAGTCTTCTCATTTATTATTGTGTTTTATAAATAATATAATGGACATAACGTACCTATATTTATTGAATTTGAGAATACATCGTACCCGTCGAAAAATCCATCCCCCGAATTCGTAACGTCCTAGCCCTAGCCCTTTTTGACAGTGCTATTGTTTAATCCATGTCTGCGTGAATGTTTATTGAAAACCGATGATCCTTTTAATTTCAGTGGATAAAATATTTCATTCAATGATTAAAACAAAAAACGGACGATTCTACCAACTTTAGGACTCTTTCTTTATAACAGGAAGAAGCATTTTAACTGAAAAAAAAAGAGCATCTCAAATACTTAAATGCAGTAGGATAAACACTCTTGTGTTCAACATCTTGAGTTCAAAATCTTACTAATTTGTTAATATTTTTTATATGTGTTAAAATCTGATCATGCAGATTTTTCATTCATCACATCCCTCTGTTAATCTGATTTTTTTCAAATTAAAACTAAACTTGCAACTAAAAAATACATTTTCCAGAAGTTTGTTTTTTAAAATTAGAAATCGATACTGTCGAAAATTTATGAACTAGTAGTCCACAAAGGTATTTGGAACTGAAAAAGTGATAACGTTTCAAATTCTCATGAATTGTGATTATTTCATGTTAATTAGTTAGTCACAATATTAGAGAAACACCCCACCATCTTTCATTCAAAAACTAATTTGCTAAGTTTCGAAGGAGAACGAATCTCTCCTGAATTTTATAATTTTCACATTTTCCAAAACTTACATTGAATTATGTATAACACACACTCATTACGTACCAGTGGTCGACAACCCCTATCGGCTACTTAACATAGGTTCCCAATAAAAAAACTACCACTAGTAAATTTTGAAATTGTTTACTGGTTGTTGCCTCTACGTAAAAATGACGCAGCAATAGTCGACATCTGAAAATTTGTGGTAAAATGCACTCTAGTTGTTGATACCCTCTCACCTTACTAAGTACAAAAATCCAACAACAAAAGTTGCAATTAATAAGGAAACACTGTAATTAATATTAAAAAGAAGACATTTGTTAATAATTACATTTCGTCGGAAAATCGAAGTTAGTCTAACCACTCTTAGCAGTGTTGTCACTCAGACACTCAGAAGAAAGACCAAACATGCTGATTCAAGGATCTCTCTTATCGCTTAATTTACACCTAGGAATGGAAAACCATTCTGATTTAGAAGGCATTAAATATTTAGCCAAAATAAAAAAGCGAGAGGCGCAAAAAAGTACACTGAAGTGCCAAGCACTGGTGCATTTACCGTAGTCTCTTAGAATATGTATGTATTTTCGTCAACGGCCANATATATATATATATCAGTATTTCCCATTTTCGTAAAACTAAGAATTTGCGAGATAGCTAAAATTATTGGCCAGAACTCGAATCGGAATACCTTACATCGGACACACTTAAGTATTATGAGAAAATAAGGGAGATTTTTTTTTAAACTGTTCAATTTCACAGGTCTAATGAAATGGATTTATGGATATGGTGGAGGGAATCGTGAATGAAATGGAGAAATTTTTCCAAGACACCTGCATAGGAATGGATGGAAAGCAAACCTGTCTACATAGCAGTACAACAGTCTTGGTGCATGAAGCAATGACTGCTGTTGGAGGGTGGGGAGGGCACAGTGACTGTGATGACAATTCATCACGCCCTCTCATCTCGCTCTGCCACGTTCATTTTTACTGCTCTTCTTTTCTTAAGAACACGTGTTTACATAATTGTCAATTTCCTTTTCCATTTCCATTCATAATACAATATTTTCACTCTTGATATTTCTCTTTTTCTCTTCTGTATATTGACGCGAAAAGGAGATTTCAGAGCAAAAGTTTCATGTCAAAAGTTATAAACAAATGGAAAATTCCTTCAACTGAACTAGTGGCATTTACGTGTTTCAAACTTTGGAGCGGATGCTAGCTGGTGCCGTCGAGGGGTACGCGACAATAGTTTTTTCCTAGAAACGTAACTAAAACGTATTAAAAACGCATGCACCACTTTCTGGGTCACTATTATGATATCAATTAAAGTTTCCTCAATACAACGCTGAAACAATCTTCAACATTGTATAACATAAAACTCTATTCTGGGGAGTTTTCCAAGAAATGTAAAGTTACCCCTCAAATTTTATTTGTATGTTCTTTCATTGTCAGATACACCCTTGCATCTCGATCGTGAACGGCGAGAATATGGTTTCTTTCTTCAAAATATTGAATTCAAACTCTGTTGTGTTCTATAGATGTAACAAACTGGGGACAGTAACAAGACTATACCAAACAAAAGGCGAAATATTGCTTTCGTAACCACAAACAACATTATTTGTGATTAAATATAAAATCTTTTTGATATATTATGTCCCAATGAATGTCATTCGTCCTTAAATAGGTATACAATTGACTTCACGTTGATCTTATCAATTCATTTATTTTATTTTTATTTTTGAATTATTTTTATTGCTACTATCATTAAAGAAATGTAGAATTAGAATAATCTTAAATCGTTCAATCCTTAGTTTCATAAAATATTATGCGATTGGTGCCAACTGCTATACTATGCAAACAATTTGTATATTAATAATTATGAACGTTTTTTCAAATCTTTCAGTGTGTTATGTGTTCCTATAAATTAATTTGCTCTATACACTTTAAAAGGTGAGGATGGAGAAGCTAGTGAAACTAGTTTTAGCTTACAATTATAAAAAACTTGCTGAAATTTTTTTTAAATTTTTTAATGATTATGAAAATATTCTCATATATTTGTTTACTGTCCACGTCAATCAAGTTTTTCTCGTAGTAACTCGTGTATTATCCACTCATCCACGTTTTTTATTTTAGTTACTCGCATATCTTTCAAGAATTAAATATACATGGTTCATAGCAAACAAAATACAGGGTAATAAAAAAAAGATTCCCGTATGGATATATGCCTCCAGATATAGGAATAATTTTACTACCGCAATAAAACTATATATGATAAGTTTTGTTTGACATTTGTTAGTGAATGTGTGACTCACATGTGCCGAACGGTCGACAGTGCACCGTCGACAATGAGTGTCGGCTGTTTGCCGTGCCACAGAAAGCATATGTGGTCTTCGCTTTACAAAATCAATTGTGAGTTGAGCGTCAGTTTTGGCTAATGTATGAAGGACAAAGGGCACCAGATCGCAAAGTCATCAGTTGATAGGTCAATCAATGTCGAGGGACACGAAGCGTGGTCAGGCCGGTGTGGGGCAAATGAGGGAAAGTTTGAACGCACCCGTCGATCTTGTGTTTCGTAGAAACTCAGAGAAAAACTTCTTTGCTCGAGGTACCAATATGCATCCATTCCTGAAAATAATTTAATTTAAAACAATTAAATATATATATATAATTTTTTATAACCGAGTGTTTTTTTTTTCATTTTCAGTCAAAATAACGGAAAACATGGACATGGTTGTTACAAATTTCCCTTCATGGACGTTTACCTTTCAAATAGGTCCATAGTGTATTTGACGTTCGTTGACATTTAAAAGAGAAACGCGAAGTATCCTGACGTGTTACATAGATTTAAACGCCGCGCACTCGGGGAACAAGATTCGGTCTGTGGTATTATCCTCTAACGATTCATCGCTGTTCGTGCTACAAGGCAGGTAATGTTTATCAGCAGTCAGGCGTTAGATCATTCTGTGATTTCTGAACTCGTGGACTGGCAGAATGATGATACATATTGATGTGGGAGATCAAACGCTGCTCATGCGGAAAGAGGTTGTTCACCTCGTCTTCCGGTGGGACGGATGATGAAGTGCCTCAGAAGCAGTATACAGGTTTCGTATATTGGTCAGTTGCAACCCTTTCGAATATTGAAATCCAGGAGAACGATCTGCTTGCGTCACAATGATTTGTAACTTTTGAAATATCCTTCACATGTTGGAACAGAACTGGAAACAAAATTTATCTACGAAAACTATTATTTTCATGGAGAATTGTGGAGTCATTTCGATAAATTATGGATTGATTATAATTCTACAAGATGATTTTAGTGAAGAAAATATTTCTATGGAAATTGATTTACTACCTTCAAATTACGTATGTTGGGTTGAAATTACGTATGTGAAAAATGTTTTTCCAGTGGACTCTTGAGTCACTCAGTCGCAAGATATTGATTAAGGGCTTAGCATCACCTATCACATAGATTAGACTTGCTGGGTGGATTGACTTCCTTGTTGTGGTCACGTCTTTTTTGATGAATTTAAATTTAATGAAGATGACGTAGGGCTATCTGCAGCGAAAAGGCATAAAATCCAATCTTACGTAATATAGAAAGTCATATTGATTTCAAAAGATATAAGTATTTTTCGAATTAGAAATATGTACCATTTTCTTATTCAAAAGATTTGCTTTAAGAAATATGCTCATTAAATAAGGATCAAAAAGTAGATTACATTTATTTATATATATACACAAAGGAATATTAGCCCGGGTCAGTTTCAAAAACATGTATGTGTATCTGCCAGTTATCTAGCAGGAAAATGTTATTGAAATTTCCCTCCAAGCGTGGTGCAAAAGACCCTCCTCACTCGGAGCAACTCCGAGGCGACACGACGAGTGACTTACCATTGGGACCCTAGGGAGTCCCTTCCTATGTTAAGAAATGGGGAGGCACGAAAGACGCGATTTTCAAGGGATGCGTATCCTACCTGTCGCAAACGGTCTGCCAGGAAGGTCGCGCGTCCGTTGCGTCTGCTGTATTGTTCACAATTCTCACAAAATGGTGAGCGAACAGGTTTTCAAGAATATAATTTCTCGTGTGTTTTAAAGTATGACTGAAGTTGATTCTTGTTGAAGTATCAGACGATGCTGCTGAAAATACATGTTGAATAGATCAAACAATTAATGAATGAATGAATGAATGAATGTTACTTACTGGTATTATTGAATAAAGTAGTAAGTTACCTGTTGTATTATACTTCACTTTTACTTATTGTTTTGCATATATTTATTTCACATTTGATTTCTTATTGTGAATGTTCTTGACACAATACTTCTACTGCCAAGGAAGAGATGAATGAAGAGCGACAAAATAATTCCTGACAACGTTAGTTGAAGATCGAGCATTCATAACTGCATTGTGTAATTTTGAAACTGTGACATGTGGGTGGACTTTTCGTTTTGTTGTATTGTGTACCTTCTCTTTTCGTAACGTATTTATAGAGAACACAATCACTTATATCTATGTCATTAATCGTCTCTGAAGACTGGAGGCCGGCTGAAGATACTCTAATCACTCCACAGCATTCTTTGTGTGAGCTCTCATGAGTTTCCTATGGGTGTCATATCCACATACAACTCAAATTGACGATACTCTTGTATCCGTCGCTTCGTCCCGTAGTTGCTCCATGTGAAGAGCGCCTAATGCCTTTGTCGCCTTTGACCACCGGGTTAAGTTTAATTACCCGGTAGTGCATCCGAATGAATGCTCGCAAACATACAACGTTTACCTGCTTTTGCCTGTTACGATGTGAGCGTAAGAGTAGCGAGTCACAAGGCATGGCACATGCGCGTGAGGTGAATGGCGCACGCTTCACACACGCTTTCTTTGCTGAGTCCTCGGAGAGTCTTTGTAGAAGAGGCGGTCTGACGCGCAGGCGACTAGGCAGTCAGAGAAAGTAACTTCCAGCAGTTTGAGTGCATTGTTAACACATACTTGACACGGTGGGAAGCGCAGCGGTGAATGGACCCAGTCCACAGAGTAGACGAATGGATGAACGCTCATTGTGAACGAGTTGGCAGCCCATTCGCTGCGGTTCTTTCAGCAATGGCCTCCGGGCATCCAACCGTGGAATGAGGAACGATACGCGCGTCATGTTAAGACGATGAACAGGTTACATTAAGACTCAAAGCACAAATAAATTGTCTCTTTCAAAGACGCTTAGTAAGATCGATCGATAATTATAATACACAATAATTGATCATTATAATCGCAAGTTGAATGACAATGGTGGACGGGGTTATTCTTGTTATTGTTTTTATTGTTGTTATTGGGATTTTAGGGCTCGGCAACAACTAGGCCATTAGAGCCCTGACAGACGGGGTCGGAAGGCGATCGGGACAACATAGGGGTAACCAACGCGTAAATATGGAGGTCCCGGGTCTCAATCCCAGTCCGTCTCCCATTTTCATCCAATACAACATCGTGACTCTGTTACCTCACGGTGTGGATAACCGCAATTTAATAGATTTACGTATTTTTGATATCCTAACTTGGTCACGAAAATTTACCGGGGAAATATTTGATATGAAGAGAACTATACTTATTTACATTATTTACACACTCAAAAAGTATTTTAACATTTTGCTATCACCATATTCATATCGTATGAATAATTTTATAGTGATGAGGTCGGAATAATGTATTTTTACGTTCACTATAATGCAGAAGATTTTGTTTTACATTTTTATTCACAAACCATGTATATTATTGTTTGTTTCAGAGTGAGAAACATGAAATCGTTGCCTTCCAATTGGTCTGCCCCGACCAGTGAGGGGTCTCCAAACCAAAGCCCCAAATAATATGAATCACCAAAATAATATGAATACGTAAATTTGACCCTAAATAAACTATAAATGTTTTTATAAGAGTAAAAACATTAAAAGCTATACTTATTACATACATCTCAAATGTATTAAATAACGTACAATATTGAGCATATCAAATACTGAAATTTTAATTTTCAATTTTTTTACCTGATCTAAACTTTTCCTGTACTTACATGTGGGGACCTCCGGAAAGAACCCCGTCCCGGGTCTCATCAGGTGTACGTACGCCACTGATACAAGTTTCTCCCAAAGGGATGTTCTGTTTTCGTTTTAAAACTTCAGATGAAAAGCAGACGACAAAGTATAATTTATGATTAGGAAACTGGGACTAATAAGTTAGCTTTATTACTGAAGTAATGACAACTTGAAACACTTTTTGCTGAAATAAATTTTCTGTAGTATTGCTTAAAATATTCAAGCCGTAAGTAGTGCTTCAAATATTGCACTAACTGTTGGTCAGTGTACATTTATGGAAAGTGTGAGAGACAGTTGTTGCTCACTTCTATCAAAACTCATTTTTCTAACTCAAACAAAAAATAGACATATGATTATATCGTTGAAGCATATATAAATTGTCTATATATTGTTGAAGGGGGGCAAATGTTTGTTAACTGCAAACTTAGTAAGATCCTTGCATGGACCAGAAAAGTAAGAAACTATTTCAGAGAAACGTATTTACATTAGACCAAAACCCTTTTGTGAGAAATCAATCACACACTATTGGACATGAGATCAAATATATTTAAATGAATCTCATACAGAATTTGTTTTATTCCTTTGTATTAAATATATGAATCTCGATTAAAATCCATTTTGTGTTAGTGGGCAACCGGACATCTTTTTGAGCAGATACCACAATTTTTCGAATATTTTCCTGGTCTATCTTCAATCTACCAAGCCGTTTGCTACAAATCAAGACTTTTTTCAAAATGAGACACTGCTTTTCCAGTAGGTTGAATTTACCTTCCATAACCAAATAGAAGAACCACATAATTATTTTTTTATTTCTAATTGCTGTGGTTCTATGAGCCTGTAGCAAGGATTTTGATTCGTTTGATAACGATATACATTGGATTAGCAAACAGACAAGAAATTGATATATAAAAACAAGTTGCCAAAGAAAACGTTAATCCTCTGACGGGCATGCCGCCGCACTAAATGCGGCAAACGTGTTCAACCTATGATTTTGGGATGATTCTGGGAACTTGGTGGGCTGTTTCTCCTAATTTTGCTTTGTTTGCTATATCACCGCTATTTTGCGCCAAATAAGTGACATTTTCCTTTCATTGTTAGTAGTCTATTGCGCTTTGATTTAAGCTTGCGTCTACTCACAGCATAGAAAGCTACACGCCTGCTCTCTCGTTTGTGTTATTCACATGGAATTGTGTGTGGTGGCGGTTGGGGTGGACAACGAGGGGTGAATAATTTGGCTTCGCTTATTGTGGGATTTAGACGGATTCTCCGTTTTTCTGTCCAGTTTGCAACGAAGCGGAGATGTTCCTGAACGCCAGATATTGCATAATCAATAATACGATTAGTGGAATATATAACTTGGTCATCAGCGGAGAGTGCAAGTGAGATGTTGGGACTTGTTGGGATGTCGTGGGAAAAGATGGCGAATTAAATGAGTACGAACATTAAACCCTGTGGGACTCCTGTTTTGGGTAATGATAGTGCATCCGGTAAAGGAATTGACAATGAGCATTTATTAAGAAAACTTTGTGTTATGCGAGTGAGGTATTGTGGGGCTCCTATTTCAATGAGTTTATGGATAACGCCAGGATGCCATACAAAGTCACACATAATTGTAGGAATTTGGGAGTAATAACTTAAGAATACTTGAATTAGGATCAACACTAACCAAGTGTTGAACCACAAAATACTCACTTTGGTCAAACGATAACGTAAGTGTATTTTTTTTTCTTAAAATGAGTTAGTAATATCACGATATTCGTAAAACACAACTTTATCTGAGGAAATAAGGTAAAATTGCATCTCTTCCCGTTTGTGGGGGCGTATTTATGGCAGCATTGCAACCCTTGTTACCTTCTCTCGTTCTACAACGTCAGAGCAGTCAGTTGCGCGCGTTAGTTCTTGAGTGTTCGTAAGCGGACATTCATTGATGTAAGACTGAAAATGAAATTTAAATCCATTAGGGACTACAATGGCAGAATTTCCTTTGTTCCTTTTGTGTCTGTGTTGCTAAATTAGCAAGTGCACGTACCTAAACTCACTGTATCTGGAAGAGAAATGTAACTTCCTTAAATAACTTTAGAGTCATATTTTCCAAAATAGAATTATAATAATTTTCATTATATGTTTTGATATGCTTAAGTAAAATATGTATTAAAAATAATTTTCTACTCTGTCGCAATGGGAAATGTAATTAAAACTATGGGGAAACAATGACATATTTGCAATTTACCTTCCATTCAAACACTTTTAAAGGAGGTAATTTTGCAAAAACAATACCTAAAACACTATTAAATGATATAATACTGGATAATATAGATGAAAATATTCTGGCCACTGTCCAATTTGTATCCCATTTTTTACCGAAAATAATTTTTAAATCTTTAAATGAATACTCTTACTAACTAATAAATTTGCACTCCTGTCAATGTTTTTTCAAAAGACGAAAAATATAGCTCCGCGTTTTTCGGGATGTTCACATCCACTTATGGAAAATATGGACCAGATAATTGCTATTTTAACATGATTGATTTTCCCGTGTTTCTCTTTATACTCCACAGGTAATAAAGGGCTCTAATGACCTTGCCGTTGACGAGTCCTAAAGCCCCACAAAAAGAATCCACAGGTAATAAATTCTAACATACTCAGACTCGTCACCTGTACTGACCTTCACGAATATTGACACTAGCGCTAACACCTAACTCGCAGACCCCGCATCCCACAGTCAATCTGAACTGCTCCTCCCATCGTCGCCAGGAACTCTTGTCTGGTATTCCCCACCACTTGTCTCGACTCGACTCGCGGCCTTGACTCGCTGCTCGCAGCGTTGTGCGGTCTTCGTCCTGGCGATGCACAGCCTCCTTCGCCGCCGTTGTTTCCACTCACCACCGTCGCCGCGCTGCGGTCGCTGCCCCGCAAGAAAAAAATGGGGGTATGCAATCGCGTGGCTAGAGATGATAAAGACATCCATTATGATACAAACAATGAGATAATAGTTACGAAGGTTCGCGTGAGAAAAAGATTGGCTTCGCGTGCTACTGGTTTGTGTAATTATGCTAAATTAGTGAATATAGTTATACGTAATTATAGGAAACAAAAGAATGTTCATCAGCAGTGTTCAGAAGGGGTATATTGGTAACGAAAAATCTATTACAAAATTTAATTAAACTATAAAGCAGGAAATAAAGATGCAGTTAGTGAAATATATTCAGTAATTTACTATTCTGATGGTGAAATTATATTCTAGGTTCTTTATAAAAATTGATTGTAAGTATATTTATTCCTCGAATAACACCACAAGAAGAAATGGAAATATTGATGTCTCAAATGTACGAAATGTACGATACTTCACTCTGAATCATTGTTGTACGAAATGTACGATACTTCACTCTGAATCATTGTTTGTCTCTGAAGAGAAAAGAATTTCTCTGAACTTATGTTTGTACGTAGCATTGATTACAGAAACAGTATAACAGAATACTCGCAAAATGATGTCTCTCTCAAGTTATTTGTAATCCAATTATTTATTAATTCGTAACTTAGATGGCATGTTCTTCTTCTATTTGTGTAAATATATTTCCCCATCTGTATGTCAGAATATTTAGAGAGATATGTACCGAACGCCAAACGTGTAGAATTATATTCTCGAAGTATTTGAAGAATGTTCAGTTTACAGTATACTGAAAACGTAGAAACAGGAAAACCAAGTTTATCTGGAAGAGTTTTATTATCGTAATATATACTATTTTATTCATAATTTGATCTACAACTTAAGGAGATTTAAAAGCTGTATTTAGTTTGTGAATTGTATTGCGAAAAAGTTGACTGAATTATTTATAATATTCAACATACCTTTGAAAATAACTAATTACATATTGCAATTGGCAATAAAAGATTAATACTACGTGTACACTTCTAGGTTGACTTGTGATGACTGGGAGATCAGGTTCTCGTGCACGTCTTCGTTGAGTAATGACTCATAGTCTATGATTATTATTCATGTTCAATTTTATAGTTTTATTATATATTTTTGTAACTTCATTTTCATGAAGAGCTCATAGCAAGTGTTCCCCACGGTGTATTGATTTATTTATCATCCGGGTTTTCGAGTATTCGAGTGTTTTGTTTCAATTTAGTCCAGATGAACGAGGATCTACTGTGTAGCTGTATTTACTCTGTGCGTACGTCGTTCTCTAGATTTATGTTTATTTCTTCGAAAAGATTATACATTTTACCAAAATATGCACGAGCAAAATTGTGAGAAATTTTCATTGTTTATTAGCTTTTGGACAGTATATGAAGATTAGGAAACTACTTAGTGCATTTGACTGATTTTATCAATTTCCTGAATGACATAACCAATACGAAAAAAAACTTGACGAATAAAATTACTCGTATTCATTTTTTTCTTATCTGTAGCTAAACCAAGATGCAATGATGAATTCTATTTGTTGGCGACGGGGATCGTGTTTGAACGCCGAATGTTGGTTCAAATCATGTATAAATCTTCCGGATTCTTCCCTTTTTTTAGATACCGGGAAATACTTGCATAATCATAATCACCCCCATTCTTATAGTAGTGTGATGAAATGTTAAATACGCCTCTGCGTTAAGGCCCTTGATCGGAATCAATGGGATGGTCCTATGCTTGCTTCCGGAGTGTAAATTAGTTTATTGTCCTCCACGAGGTCATATGCAGTTTTGAAAATAAATTTATTACAAATTTTTGTATTATTACCCTGTAGTAATACTCTTACTGATGTGAACAAGGGGTTGCCACATGTGGTTGCTTACAACACTTAACAATGTGTAATATGTCTAACAGGAGAATGCGGGGGAGATTTATAAAAAAAAAGCTTATGTTACAAGTGTGTATGATTAACAATAATGAATGATTGAATGTTTATTTCCAGATAATTATAGAATACAATTGTAAACCTTCACCTAACTTCAACATCCAGTTTATAGAGGTTAGGTTCACAAAATTAAATTAGAAAATGGTATTGGAGTCTGTTCAGCAATTTTTGATAAGTTCTCATTAAAAAAATGAGTCGAATCTTTTTAGACATTATATTGAATCATTTACTAAGTGAATCATCTCTGGAGAACACTCTCTTTGGTAAAGTTGAGTGATTTATCTTGATTGTTGACGAGCTAAGGAAATTTTCCTTTCAAGCCATAGGTTGATTCAAATATTTTACCATA
>NNCF01129813.1:489227-510393 GCA_002313205.1 Laupala kohalensis | reverse complement strand
CATCGAATTACAACAATTTAAATTACGTTCCCTAGCCCACGAAACACACTGGAACAATGTTCGCCTCACAGAGACGTAATACTCACAAAACAGCGAATAATTCTTCAGAAATCGTGGCGATCTCACCAATTCGAGAATACCTCTCGTATACAACGGGCTGCCTCAGCTGTGTTACTGATGACCTTGAGTCGGCTGCGTGCTAACAGGCTTCCACACCACGTGGTCTCGTCTGCTCTGCTCTCTCCTCGAAAACGGCGACAAAATGTTCGAATCGAACTAATGCTTTCGAAAATAGGTTGTAGCTTCACTTGGAGCTTTTCCAAACGATACTATGACTCTTTACGTTCGTATTACTTACGCCGTCCTTCCTCTATTCTCGAGTACTGTAAAAATATATCATGAAAATGATATTCGCCGAAACTCGATATTCGTTCTTACGGCAATTATTCAACTTCGCTAATCAACTTTGATTAAGAAATGCCTAATCGGTTCAACTTCCCTTCTGACCATTAACTGCCACGTGCAACTAAATTCCACTCCTCTAATCTATCACGAGCAATTGAGAACGAACCGTCTCTTCCAATCTTCCCCGAGCAATTGAGAATGAACTGTCTCTTCCAACCGACCACGAACAATTGAGAAAGAATCTTCTTTCTGACCTTCCACCTGCACTCTAGCCCCCACTCCAATCTTATGCCTCGTTTATTTCGCCAATCTGATCGCTTCCTTATTATTCACTCCATTGGCTTAGCCAGGTGCTTTCATGATTTCAAATTCCTTTCGTATTCACTCAAGAATTATTCCGTCGCTTCGTATCACGCTCAGAATGCACTCCATCTTGGCGCTACATTCAAATGGACGTTCTACGCATTTTTGTATAACTCGGCCATTACTTCCCCTATAAAATTCTAATAAATACCAAATGATTCACTAACGAATCTGGATTGTTAGATAACCCCCCTCTCTAATTAGAAAAAATTTTAAATTTTGTTCATGATCTTCAAAATAGAATAATTTTTTCTACAACGAAATCTTCCTACATAAATTGTTGCTATTAAATGGTTTATTGTCTCCTCGGAATTGTTCCAAAAATAAAAAAATAAAATTAACACTATGTCCATGCTTTGGATCATACACAAAACTTAACCAAAAATATGCACTTCATTCCATTTACGTCCCAGATCACAAACTGTGTCCTACACATCTCCTACATCTTTCTTAACCTCATCTCCTGTCACAATATCTCACCACTTCCGTTAAATCTCCTATCTCTCGACAAAAAATATCTCTTCAAAAATTAATCATCTCCTAACAATCTCTACAAAATTCTGCCCACTTCTGTCACAATAACTCACTCAAAAATGTCCTACATTACTAAAAAACACTACATACTCTTCCTAAACACATCACCCCTGTCACCTATGCCATGTCCATTCAGAACATGTTTCACAAAAATTCTCCTCCAACACACTAAATATCTCCTATAAAAACTATCCAAAATACGCACTTCGTATCCTAACAAAAAATAATTCACAAATATCTCACAAACTATTTCTATCGCCTATACCAACTCCTACTCCATCCACTAACATATGCCACTAGAAAAACTCTCCACCAACATCAAAAACACACGTATCTACTAAATCTCCTACGCCATTCTACCCTTCCACGCCATGTCCATTCAGAACATGTTTCACAAAAAAAACTCTCTATCAACACATCCTAACATTCACTAACAAGACATCGCAATTCAAAAAACTATCCTCCCCAAAAACTTCTCCCAGAATCCACAACAATACTCTCCACAATCTCCCTCGCAAACAACTCCCTATCCTTCCATCATCTCATCTCCTACGCCATGTCCTCTCTGGACACGTTTCACAACACGAAAAATCTCATCTCAACACAAACACCTCCTACGCCATGTCCTTTTCGAACATGTTTGCAAACAATTCCAAAACTTACTATCCTCAACAAACATTGAATATCTACTCTTACACGAATCTCAAAATACGTCTCTCTCCCAAAAAACTCCACTCCTAAAAAACTACCTCCATCAAAAAACTATTACTCCTCTATAATACTTCTCCCTACTCATCATCCTACCTCAAAAACATCCTCTCAAACAAAAATATTACTATTCCATCATACTTCTCCTTACATAAAACTACCTCCATCAAAAAATTATCTCATCACCACAAAAATCCACAAAACCTTATTATCTCTCCCTAAAACATATCTCCTACATAATCAATATTCTCAAATCATAATCCTTCCACGTCAATCTTGCCATGTCCCTCTTTGAACATGTTTGGGCGCCCCCTCCATCGCACCCAAAAGTAGGCCCCACCAGCATCTGGGCCTTCCTGCATAAATTTCACAAAACATTTTCGTCTCATCAAAATATCTTCTCATCAAAAAACAAATCTTCCTACGCTATCTCTCCAATTCTCTCCTAACTCTTCCTCATCCTTGCCATGTCCCACTCTGGACACGTTTACAAAACATATCTCCCTACAACTCCTACTCAATCAAATCCTCACAAAAACCCACAAAAAATTTACTTTCCTAAAAAAAAACTTCTCAAAATCCACCACGTAATTGCCATGTCCCCCTCTGGACATGTTTGAGTGCCCCCTCCATCGCACCCAAAAGTACGCTCCACCGGCATCTGAGCGTTCCTGCACCTATTACATGTCCTACATACACCACATCCTCATCAAAAGTACTATTCCTACAAAAAACGTCCTACAAAATCCTTCCTCCAAAAAAAACTATCCCTCCTACATTTCCATGTCATCATCTCCTACGCCATGTCCTCTCTGGACATACACTATCCTCCCAAATAACTATTACTCCCTCCTTTCTCCTCATCATACTTCCCCCTATGCCATGTCCTCTCTGGACATGTTTGAGTGCCCCCTCTAACGCACCCAAAAGTAGGCCTCACCAGCATTTAGGCCTTCCTGCGTAATATACATCCTCACATAAAAAACTATTTCATCATATACTCCCTCCTTTCTCCTCCATTACTCCTCCATGCCATGTCCCACTCGGAACATGTTTGAGTGCCCCCTCCAACGCACCCAAAAGTAGGCTCCACCAGCATCTGAGCCTTCCTGCATAACTCAAGTCACTTCACAACAAATACTCCCTAAAATAAACATCTCTCTACCTACACTCCTATTCACTATCTTACAAAAAATATCCTACTATTCCCAAACATCTACTTCCTCTTCTTACGCCATGTCCATTCTGAACATGTTTCGATGCCCCCTCCAACGCATCCAAAAGTACGCCCCACCNACTGTAGCGCAACTCCGGCCCCTTCAACGCCCTACTTGCTATCGCTATCACTCGCTCTTGACCTTCAATTGTCTGAGTTAAAATGCCCGCAATGGCCAAGTCACTACTATCCACCTGTAGGGATATTTTTTCACTATAATTTGGATGCGCGATACAATGCGTCTGGTGGATCATTGCCTTAATGTTATTAAACACTTGCTCTTCACTTGCCTTCCAATCCCATTTTTGATCGTTCCGTAGCAATCTTAACAAGGGAGCCCAAACCGACATATATTTTCTCTTTTTCAACTCTTCACAATAGGGATTATTACGTTCGAACACATCGCATCGCTACTTTCATTCATGTCGCTAAGCCGACATTATCTCGCAAGATCGAGCCTACAATTGCACCTCAGAAGATTACCACTCATCAACTATTTCTTTGTCAACACGTCAACCATCCGGTCAACTCTACAACAGCTTCAACCGGCTGGTTTCCAGGATCTTCTCTAAATATCATCATGTCATCTCTAGGAAATCAGTATTGTATTATTGTTTCTCATCATATCATAGCATGTCATTAAATCATTTCATTATTGTTAACAATTAACTTCCATCTCACTACCTCACCCATTATCACTTTGCATTTTTCCAATCATTTTATTCTTGTGCAGGTAAGATTGAACTTGTCTGTAGAGAGTCTTCTGCACAAAAATTGTCTTTGATGTTGCGATACAACATTGATGTGAATGCGCTGTAATAAATAAATTAAGACGTTACATATATTATTCATAATTTCTAAAAACCAAATTATAGACTCTTCCAACTTAACAAAAATTAAATTGGAAATATTTAATATAAAATTGAAGACTCACGCTCTAAAATAAAATCATTTGCTAAAGACTAAAACAATACTCTCATACATTCGATAATCTACAAGCAGAAATAAACGCCTTACAATCAGAAATTATGGTAGTCCAAAGTATTAAACAATACTTCAAGTCAAGTATTTAAATACATAAACATTGTAGTAAGTACACTATTAGTATCAGTAGATCTGCTGCTTCTATACAAAGCAACCAATTATTAATATCTTTAAAAAATGAACAAAATTGTTATGTCGAATTATAATTGGTAATAAATAATTTTGGACCAATAAATAAGAACAATCTTTTAAACCTAGATTTGTTAACTTTGGGACTTCTCACGCGCCATTGATAGTGACCTCTCGTTTTGTAATATTTCTCTCTTTTCGGGTTCCCGTCTTTCTTTTTAAAAAATTCTTAAAACTTTTTAAATAAATAACTGTCGCTAAGGTAAAACTTTATTTCGAAGGAAAAGTGTAAAGGATGGATTAGATCTGCATTTACGATTTATAGTTCGCAGAAAATATTTTTGGGTTCTTGTTATTAGTTCTCCTCCTTCAGATGTGCGCGAATCCATACTTCTACAGCCCATTTCCAACATCATTTCTTATTTGAACTCAAGATTCTAACACCGACCTGGAATCCAGTCATTACCACGATAGTAGTATTCTTAAGAGTTCGCTCCGATTCGCATCGCTCACATTCCTAGAATCTCGTGACACCTAGCTCCATGTGCTCTAAAACAAATCTGCAAATGATCAAAGTAGAAAGCACTAATGAGTATTCTTTCCTATGAATGAATTTCAATAGGGAGTGCTCAAGAAGTTTAGTCGGTGGCGGGTACCGAGATGCAACAGGTAAGAACAAGCGTGAGAAGAAGGCAGTGACGATATCGTGTCAGCGTGAGGCAAGAATGGCAGCAGCGGTGCAGATGGCGCTTCGTCAGGTCACCGGGGCCGTTACAAATTCCTCACTACTGCCATCACTAGCTGTCCCAGCCATCTCAGCATCCTCACTTCCACGTTAGCAACCGTTGCCACGGCCAATATCCTCACTGGTCTCGCTGATCCAGAGCGCACGTTTTCATCCTGACGTTACTTCTACAAAAACAATTCTTTCCTCAGCTTACGGCTTCTTATGATATGTGTTATGGACTTCATATGATATTACCTAAAAATAATATGGGACGAAAGAAATGCATTTCTTAAAGCAAAGAAAACATTAAAACGTTTAAAAAATTGACTCTCATTACTAGAATGGAATGTGACTCGAATTCGAAATCCAAATTAATGACGATATGTTCATGACATGACAAAACTTATCAGGTATTCTGTCTGTAATGTTACAGATAGTTTTATGAAACTATTTGTTGGAAAACCGAAAATACTCGTCTCCATTCCGCGCCCTTTCATTAAATATTAATTTCATATAATAAATTTAACCTGGAAATTGTATTTATCTAATATGATCAAATAATAATTAGTTTGCTAGAATATTATCAGTAATATTCTTATAAAATTATTTCGGAAGAAATATTTTATTAAATATTATTCTTTTTAATGACTCCAAAACAACCGCTATTTATATACTTGTATATTCCATTACCATGACGATAACGGAGGCACCACTAAGTAAGTATATCTCTTCCTTCCACGTGTAGAGGAAGTCACAGCCACGGGTTTTGGAAAGTGATTTTACTTCGGTTCTAACAGCTCACTACGGCTGGACTGAATAACCGTAATAAACAATAGAGGGCAATAAAAGATACTGAATTTGTTTAAAGAAAGAGGTTTGAAATTTTTAATGGGAAATTAGATTTTTTATTCATAAAAGTATTATTAAAAATATAGTTGAAGTTCGCGTAATTGTTACCGAAACAAAGTGAATTAGTTTTATAAAGAATCATTTCTTAAATTTAAACACTCTTGAATTTTTGGACAATAATTTACAAACACTGAAGACCAAAAAATACAAACACAAAATATCATGTCTGATCGAATAATGTATTCACATCAGTGCATGTACGATAGTTATACATAAGGCAGGTATTACACGGTCATATTTCTGTCATATATCTAGGATCAAAGGTATGTGATAAAAAATATGACCGTGTAATGCACAGGCTTTGATCATAGTTCAATTTGATCATATCTTTCATCATATCATAGATATAATATAGAAATATGACCGTGTAATACCGGCCTGAGCAATTGAAGTATCGATTGACGCGCTCCTAGTGGCGAATTCAGACATCACCTCATGTTTCGAATGCCTCACGAGTACTCGACCTGACTCTTAGGTTATTTGTGCTGCAAAAACGAGTAATTTTATTAAATAAAAGTGATAGACGAGAGATTGTTCTTATATTTTTTGTGATATCTTGGTTTGAAACTTGAGTCTTGAATTTCAAAGAAACACATTCTTCCAGGTTTCCGAACCGTTCTCACGGAAAACGAAGTGTATTACTGCCGTTCGTCGCAACACGTTAGAAGAATTAACTTTCATGTAAACTTTTATCACGTCACGCAATTTGATTCGATCTTGGATAATGCACTTTCTTCGTGTACAAAAAACTGTGATGCTGCTCTCTTTACTCACACTTTCCCTCTCTCTCTCTCTCTCTCTCTCTCAGCTGTAGTATGTGAAATATATTGATAAAGACCTCTTCAAAAGCAATAACATTTTCATATACAATTAAATAAAAGACTGAAATTTTACAACTTATAAATATGTATTATTATTATTATTATTATTATTATTATTATTATTATTATTATTATTATCATTATCATTATTATCATTATTATCATTTTTATCATTTTTATCATTTTTATCATTTTTATCATTTTTATCATTTTTATCATTATTATCATTATTATCATTATTATCATTATTATTATTATTATTATTATTATTCACGTTTTGTTCCTACTGGACTACGCGAAGTACAACAAAGGGACACTTATGTGGCTTATTTTCACTTTACGTAATGTCCATATTTTCACTCTTTCAGAATGAGCTCTCTTCATCAGACCATTTGGTTCCGGTCTTGTTTTCTTTCTGTCTGACCAACTGCCCAGTCACGAATTTTCTGTGTAGACGACAGTAGCAATGCAAAGGCAGCAATACGCAATCTGGTGGTCGAAGCTTGAAGCTCTGTCCAGGAGAAACCGCACCGCAACGCGCCAATGCAACGCCACCTGAATTATAAAAACCTTCGCACTGATATAACAATGTAGTAATATGGCGAATGCAGTAGGCTATTCATATTAAGTATTGTGTTAAAAAAAAATATGTTTATGGGGCTTTAGGTCTCATCAACGTCAAGATCATTAGAGCCCTTTATTGTGTTAAATATATGCGTGTTATTTAATGTTTTGTAGACGTGTGTTCTTAAATTTCATAATTATCAGATCATACATTTCAAAGTACAATATTGTTAAGTGCCTGGATGTAATGGACATTACAAACGTGGAACTCGGGTACAGGTTTCCCCCACCCCCGTTTTTTAAATGATATGATTTGAACCAGAAATGGAAAGCAGCAAAAGACAGAAGAATTTCATCCCAAGCAAGTATTCCAAGGTAGCATATATTTATAATTAAAGTTTTCATTTCCAGCTACTTCTAAAAACGAGTTCATTCTTATATTTAATATACTTATAAATATTTTTTTGTGAAATATTTTTTATTACAAGTTCTGCTTCTACAGGTCTGTGATCTTAATTTTCATCCCAGTGATATAGACGAGGAATAGAAGAAACATTTCAGCTCCTTTGAAGATTACACGTCTTTGAAAAGGTGCCATTCCGACGAAAACACCCGATGTTGCACCTAACTAATCAGCTAATGGTTTTGAGTGAGAGTGCTGATAAATGAATTATTCGTAAAAATCGACAGTTATGAGAGAATTTTAAACAGTTTAACTATCAAGAAGAGGAAGGATTTGAAATCCGTATTCAAGTCATTCAAAGAATTCAGTGTGTGATTAGTAAATAAAAAGTTTTTACAAGATAAATTTACCATTGTTTCAAAGATATACATGATTGTAGTAGGAAAATTTGAAGTTAGACCTCAAATATTTAAATATTGTGTTTGTGTAGATGAAAATGCGAATTTACTGGCATTTTACTAATCGAGAGAAGTAAGAAAATTGAATTTTGTACAATTACCAAGAAGGGTGGATCGAATCCATGAAATAGGCAATGCTTTAAATGTACTGGACGACGTGTATATAGAAGCGAGAGAAAGTATATATGATATTACCGTTTTAATTGAGATATTTCTCGACAAATTCTGTGAATTCAAACTTTTATTTTTATTTTTTCTCGTTTTTTAAAATGTAATTTAATCAGTGTTATTAAAGGAATAAAAATAAAACTGTAATATTTACAATTAACCCAGAAATGCAATTCTTTAAAGTGTGATTGATTTTAATATGCGATAAAAATCTATTATTAACTCTGTCACTGAGTGATCTTTGCGTTCGAAAGCCTACCTCCGGGGACATATACAACCAGCACTAAGGCTTTGTAATTTAGGTGGCGTTGGCCAATGTCGCCAATACGTGGTTTTCTGGGAGGATATTTGTAATTTATGATTTGCTAACAGGATCAAAAAACAAAGTGTGTTTTATCTATTTTAAATGTATTTAAGACGTGTGGAGACTATGTCATATGCAGTTAGGAATGCTCATCATAGGGTTAGATAAAAGTGATGTAAAGTTTTTATTTCTCAAAGACTGTTGATAATATTTGTGAGAAAGACAACTTTTGATCAGATATTTAATAGTAAAATAATTATTCATTATTAAAATGTTTTGCTGACACTTATTTCAATATTGTAAATAACAATTCATATGAAATGATTTGTCTTAATTGAGATAGATGATTTAGTCATATAAATTAAAATAATATTGCTCTCCATCACAGTAGCTCCATCACTTAGAATCTATGCTGTTAAAATGGCTCATGGAAACCCATCGCTGGCCCTAGGTCTAGTAGATAATTTGAAGACTTATAATGATTTTTTAAAATTAATTTATTGTCAAAAACAATACAAACTGCGTATGACCACGTGGAGGACAATAAACTAATTTACTCTCCGGAAGCAAGCAAGGGACCATCCCATCAATCCCGATCAAGAGCCCTAAGGAAGAGGCGGATTCAAAATTTTTTATTTCAATGCTCCCTTTAATAAATAATATGATGCTTATATTGTTTCTTAAAAACAAACTTATTATGATAACATTTTATTCGTAAGTTGATGAGATGTTTAATACGTATTAATATATGTAGTTCAAAGTGTATTTGTCTATTGGGGATAAATCCAGTTAATTATCGAGTTTCATCGTACTGCCACACCAACCAATGAAATGGCGTGGAGTAAACTTAACCTCACTTCATGCGTACTTACATTGTTGTGTGTACATCTTCTCTTTCTCTGATTATCTATAATAATATTCATTTCTGTTATTAAAAACGTGCAGATTATATTAGTATTCTCTTTGTTCATTTTTATATAATTGCCCTTGTATACGGCTTCAACTTGATTATATGTATCTTGTTTCGGACAGCTAAGGACCACAAATGACGAGTGCCAGTAAGGCTCAGTTTTTGTGCGAGTTTACTCACTAGACACATCGTGAATTTTACCGAGATCGGAGGAACAGCGTCTAGATAGGATCCAGATTGCTGTATCCGAGTATTACTATTGCGGTTATTAGTCGCAGAGGGCGAACTTTTTGTACATCACAACTATTTCAACTGAGACATGGAAATGAAAAGCTACAAATTTTATCTTGCCCCACCTGGGAATTGAATCCGGGGACTTGGAGACGCGCGATCACGCTGACACCGTAGCCACGGAGGGGACTCTTCAACTTCATTAATGCAATCTATTTTGTTCATAATCACAGATGCCCCACCTTTATTACTATTCAATATAAATATTCTTTGATTTGGTTTGAGAAACTTGTTAGTTTTTTGTTCATATTATATAAATTACTTTTATCTATTATTTCATTATCATTGACATTAGATATAAACTTACTCAGTGACGTATTGAAAGATTTCCTAAATTAATTCTTCTGGGTTTTTAATGGAATTTACTACAGCGTTTTTGATCTCATGTTTTTTTTCCCGAGAGGAAAACTAAAACCATTACTCAGCTGTAATGTTTGAAGAACTACATCAGGAATTTTTAAATTAGTAAAGTTTTTCACAAAACCTTTATCCCTCCATTGAGGTCACATTCACATCATCTTTTACTTGTATACCAAACATTGGATAGGTTTGATATTTATCATTGACTTATGTTTACTGTATATAAGATTCTATTATTATTTACATCTCTCCTTACATTAATTCAAATAATTTCATCTTTGTATAAATGTTATAAATATATGTAATATCATAACTTTGTTCATTATAGTGAACCTGAAGAGGAGGCAAAACCTTAGCCTTGAAAAGTTGTTCGACAACTGGAATATATAAATGTCATTATGTTGCATCTGAAAATGAACCCGTGATTATCTGTGATTTCGATTGTCTCTTATATTATCTGCAACTCTTTAATAATATAAATTTTATTGCTATAATTCGTTGAACGACTCGGAATGGAAGAAGAGACTATATCAGGGGCTTCGGAAGTGTGCTACGTGGAGGAAATATTGCCAGATCCTCCGCGACTCAGCACATGGAGCCACAAACTTAAATATAAAATAAACATTTCTGACAATGAATCCCGAGACAAAAACTGTCATATATTTAAAGTAAGTTGACACATCTAGTTTCTGAAGTTTTCATCCCATACAACTACCGGAGTTGAAACTGTTTATTTTCGTTTACTAGTTAACAGAATCTTTTCAAGGTCCTTTTATTATATCTGAGATTCGATTGAGTAGCTTGAAATTAATTCCTAAGCAATAACAAGAATTCAAAATGTATTTACATCTCAGATGTTGAATATATACAGGTATTTGCTCTGGATATTTAGAATTATACAATTATAAAATACACTATCGTTTGAGTTCATTTTTATTTTATTCAACTCAGTTTTAGGAGTTCGGGTGTAAAGAAAATTTTAGTCCTGTAAGATCATAAGTCGATACAAAAAATGGGCAAAAAGTGTTGTAATTTGATTTACGAATTTAAGTCTACATGTGTATAAATGAATAAGTGAACGTAAAATACGGATGCATGTACATATGTGTAAACGTAAGTTACAAAAACATATACGCAATCAATTTAATGTTCTTGTTCGATAATTTATTTTAATTTGAATAAACATTGAAGTTATTCTAATAATCATATTTTTTTTAACATGGAAATTCGATAAACCTCATGGCGGATGGTTATCGCTACATAACAACAAATGCGTAATAATGGTTCAAGATAAAAATGTATTTTAACGCATGTAAATAAATGGGGAACACATCGGATTGTGAAGAACATTGTGAATCTCGACCTCGCAAAAAGGGAGGCTTTGCTTGTGGAAGGCCTTCTATCCACGTCGCCGTCCGCATGGCGGGACGTCGTCACGAAACTGGGCGAAGACGGTTAGTCTATAGGGTAAGGGTCGTGGGACACACACCAGGCGCTGTAGCAGTCCGTTGTATCCTCCCATCCACTACTTCGATCGGCCGTTGAAACATCACCACAGAAATCCCTCAAGTCCTCTCCATTAAAGTCACGTATCCTCAATGAATCCTGCAAAATAAGGACATGGGACGAAATAAGTTTCTCTGTTCCCTAGAATTTGAGAAATTTTAATAATAGTACTTGTCCTGGATTGAAAATGACAACTGATTTCGAAGTTATCTTCTTCTGCAAAGAATAGGCAACGCCATGCCACTTATAGTACATAGGGATAGGAGATGTTGCGTCACCTGGTAGAAACATCAGCGTACACTTGTAGGGTAAGCTACATGAAGGAAATATCAATGTCTCAGTGACGATATGGAGAGCTAGAAGTATCACTGCCAGCGGGGGGTGACCGAGGGCAGAGAGAAAGGACGGTGGCTCGGCAGAGTATCGGGGGTTGTGACGCGAGCAGGGCAGAGGTTGGTGGGCGGGCATGCTATCTGCGAGGATAAGCAGAGGCTTCATGATAAAGAAGCAATGGGGAGCGCTGCTCGAGGCCGTCACAACAAACCTATCGGTTGCTTATTTCTTTGTTGACCTGATTCACAGTCAGTCATCAGTTCCGTTCATATCAAAATGTGCGGGCTCATGTTAATTCGCCCGAGTATCAATTACGCCCATATTATCTTACCAGAACCAAGTGACGAGAACTGTGTCTGCGAGATCGTTCGTCCGCGTTATTCCTGCTTTTAATTGTCTTCTACGTATTTATAACTTAAAGCTATAATTGTATGCGCTGAAGGTTGGGGTATTATATTTGATCATCCATACACCCATCACGGTAGTGACGAAATTGAAATGAGATGTTAGGTTACTGGGAGCCAAAGATACTCGACCGACATTTATCAGGTGTAGGAGAGGGAAATTCCAGACGAAATTATCCCCAAGCCCAGTTACGAACATAACCAAAACCTGGAATTCCAAAATGCAGAATCGTTTTAATTTTTTTTATTCCATTCATAAAAAGCACTCCGAATAGAGGTCTCCAAATTACTGGAACGTGACAGCCAGATTTCAAGAGTAAAGCTTCAATGGGAACCGAATGAACATATGTTATCAGAAAAAACTTGTGTTTGTTATTTTTAAAAAATGTATTTGTTTTAACTTCTGTCACATATCATACATAATTATTTAAATACACAAAATGATGTATCACAATTATATTTAAATATTGCATTTGCTAATATTGATCAAAATATTTTCTGTTTGCTCTTTAGAACTCTAGTTCACCCTAGCGAGAATTAAGAAACTTCTGGGCTCAGTTTAAAGTACTGGCCCGATTGATCAAAATTAACATTAAAAGTTAACACTTACGTTTTCGGTGACATAAGGTTGCCATCGCCAGTTCATGATTCGACCTCCTGTGTGAGTGCTTGTCCCCGAGTCGGTCGTTGGGGAATCTGATACAATCGAGCTCAATATAGATGTGTGCTGGATAAAGGAGTATCTCCTTAAATGCATATTTCTTATGAGCAAAGACGTAGATCCAAAAGGAAGTCGAGGGGGTTCGGGCCCCCCCCCCCTTATTCCTTGAAAAATAAAATATTACCGTTCATGAAGTTATTTACAGGATTGTTTATAATACGTATATCTATGATTCAGTTTATTTTAATAAAAAACATTTTTATTGATTTAGTTCGTTGTACGTCACCTAATTGTTTTTACATAATTTTAAATGACATTCTTGAGCTGTCAACTTCACCACCACGTACATAACCACATTCTGACAATTTATACTTTGAAACAGAAAAATAAGAACTTCCAAAGTCATTTCGTTTCGTGTCTATGTGAGGGACATCATCAGGTGACGAAAAATACTGTCCAGTTTGAACCAAAAAAGTACGAGCCGTTGTAAGAAATTACTTCATTTACACCTACACGCACCACTTATCAAAATCCCGGCTACATCCCTGTTACGGAGAAGTGAAGATGCATGATCGAATTCAGCGTATTGTGCTGGAGAGCCGCACTGCTTCTTGGACTTCGAGTCGCACTCTGAGTGTGGCCCCTGGTGTCTCCCACGCTCCTTCCTCCCTGATTCCCCCAACCCCGCTCCATCGCACTTCGCCCTCCGTTGCTTCGACAACCTCCGAGAGCAACGCATGGAAGCAACCTAACTTAGAAACTACCGTCTCCTGGAAGTTCAAGATCATGATATCTCCCTTCCATATTCGATTAAATTTAATTCAAGGGTCACACGGTCGTAAAAAAAAATGTTTTCAAATGTTCTCGTAAATGTTCATTCAGAAGAAAAACATACTCAGCATCATGAAAGAATTGTAATTGTTTATCTGAGAATACACTAGAACAATCTCGCTTAGTGAGATATTAATCTTCTTTGATTCACATCTACGGGAATGGCTACTGTTGTGGTTGGTGGATTTTTTAGGATAACGGATTACTTTTCTCTTGAGGTTGGTGGGTCATAATGTTGGGAACTGGCGATTTAAGGGGGAGGTGAATGCTCAAGTCACCCACACCCAAAAAATGGAGTGAAAAAATAGTCTTTTTGCATTTCATAAAAATGTACATTAAGTTATGTACGCAGGTCTATTATTCGCATTACGTGGTAAAATTACATTCTTACAGTTGTAAATTTGCAGCGAACTTCCCAAATTTTCCATTCCCTTCGTCATCCCAGAATCCTAAGTCCCTCTCAAAATAAACTTCTGGATCCGCCACTGGTACTGGGGATTGCAAGTTGACTTATGTGTCATGGTCATGGATTGGTCCAGAGTTAAAATTCCTTTCTATTTCTAGATCCGACGAGAACTCCCTAGAAGTTTCAAAACCAATTTTAAGTGAACCCCTCACCATATCTGCTCACACATTATACACCGATGCCTCCATCAACACCTTCATATTAATGCGTTAGTACAAAAATTTACACTTTTGTCACATGCTGCGTATTACTATTACCGTGCCTCTCCAACATCCTTATTCCTCCCCAAGAACATCCAATTTCCGAAAAAGCTACTTTACTTATAGATGACACGGTAAAAGCAAATAAAGAAAACATTTTTTTTAATTTTTTGACTCCGTAGTTCTATAAAAACACATTTCATTAAAATTTAGAAATTAAACCTATGCACCCTCTTTACGATTTTTATACTTACATTTCTCAAGAAAAAAACATTCTCCTTTTACTCCCGACAAAGTGTTCACGCTCAAAGATACACATGTTTATAACATGATTTCAAAGAACTACGTGATCTACTATAAATTTCCTCTACCAATCAGTGAACCAAAACAGAACAAAGAAAATTTTCTGCAGTATCTTCTAAGCTAAAGAAAGCATTGACTGAAACATTTCTTTAATTCTGGGTGACGTTCATTTGTGGTATTAACGTTCAACAAAAACTTATCACGTATGTCACTATTACCATGAACATTCCAAGTAACTGCTCTCTTTCAAGAACGTTTAAAATTGTTTTCGCAACATTACTCAGTTATTCCACAGTAAAGAATTAATGACATCTTGTGAAACTACTTCCAGTTAATATACTCCTACTGCCAAGCCTTTCTTGCAGTGTCTTTCGTTTGTTAATTACTGGAGCCATTCTGAATGCGTCAAAGAGACAAAATATGCCACAAACAAACAGAGCAAAATCATCAATACCACTACAGCCCCAATTATCCACTCAATTATAACATTTATTATTTATTATAATTTTGTCTCTTTGGAGAAATATTTTGGCGCTACTACATGCATTTATGGCTTTGCGTGTGTCATTTGCGAGGAACGCCTTAATGATCGTGTTTGCTCTGCCAAATAGTCTCCATCGCAACAGACACACACACTCACAAAAGATCATGAAAATGAGAATTGGGGGTGCGGGGACGATTGATCAATATGAATATGGAGTGAATGGATAAATGGGAACTGGAGAATGGGAACAACCCATGAAAACCATCCCGCGATTCCACGGCATACATGAACCAGGATTTGAAGCTTGGGACCCGAAGGTGAAATGATTGCACACAGGTTGGCGATGAATATAAAATATATTATTTACTGTGTCGTAACTGAAGATAAATAAACCAGCCTCTTTGTAAAATAAATCTGCAATAAAGTTAGAAATATTATTCATTCTTTGAGAGAAACTGGCCATTTATTCATAAAGAAAGAAGGAAAGATGTTAATTCTTCTCGTGTAATTTCATTACAATGTTCATCATAATTAACGCATATTATAGAGTACATTTTAATGACTATCATTATAATGGAAGAATATTCCCCGTACAATTATCAACAAGAATACAATTATGAAACGATTTAAGATAACTGTTAATATTTGTTGACATTACTTTGATGGATTGGTACATAACTTTGTTGTGATTGCTTACTATTTCCGAGAATCACGTATAAAGTAAATGTTGGGTTTTGAGCATTATGCGTGTATTTGAATCTCTTTAATGGAAGAATTCACCCATCAGATGTGAGTGTCTAGTGTAAGAAGGACGAAGTATATGACACCGCTTCTAATTCTACTAAGTCTCTACAAAGGGGTGTACTTTCATCCCCTTTTTCCATCTCATTCCAGTGGTGCAGATTAGGAATATATGTAATAACATCGTGTTGTTTATCAACCAAGTTTGTTTAAAATTTTAACTTTATTACAACTCGGAAATGTCATTCTAAAGTGAAAATCTATTGAAATCCTTTCGTATTTAATTGTCTTCTCAGGAAACGAATGTTAGAAAAAGATTATCAGTGAAAAAAGGTTATGTAGTAACCTTGTAATAACTTGTATTTTCTACAAATATTTTTACTAGTACAAAAATAGAGAAATAATTAATAATTTTCAATACTTCAAACATAAATCAATTTTTGAGTAGTAATTGAAAACATCTGAGGAATTTATCTGATGTTGACAGATTGTTCATTATAAGCAATAAAAGATTTTGTCATTCTGTCCTTATTTATTAATGAAAAAGGCTTTTTCGTCCGCACGGCGGCCATCTTCAGTGCTAAAAAGAAAGTTTTTTTACAAAATATAAATTACCAAATAAATATAATCATTCTAAAAACAATCTACCACCTTCTACTTCGAAAAGTTAATAACGTTTTTAAATATAAAATGAAAATATAAATCACAAAATAAAACATTGAAATATTCTAAAATTAATTTACCCCTTCTTCCTTGAAAAGTTAATAATTTTTAATATAATATGCAATAGTAACAGGAAATGAGAAAACTGGCATACGGCAAGCGGTGGCAAAAAGCACAGTTGTCTCCTGAGGGTCGGGTTATATAAGGAAGTCCCATGATTTTCCATTGCAAACAAATTGCATTTAACAATGGTTATGATACCAGTTTGATAGTTTCCTTCATGAAGAAGAAAAATAAACACAATACACAGAAAACAAATCACAACACTTTCCCCCCTTCATAAAGATACCACGACTCCTCGCTTTACCATACCTTACATAGGCAATCTTTCTCTAAAGTTAGCAAATTAATTTAAACAACACGGTCTCGACAATTCCTTCCATGCACCTAAGTCCCTGAGAAGCATCCTCTCCCACACAAAGGACCCTACGCACCCCTCTCGCAATTAAGTGGAGTGTACGCTCTCACATGCGGTGAGTGCAACGCGATGTACGTGGAACGGACGTAATTTTGATAAAAGACTACATGAATACATTCACGCTTTCAAACACTTCACCGGACATTCAAATTTCGACACACATCTTATAGAAAACAATCACACGTTCCACACAGTCAATGATTTCCGAATTTTAGAAATAGAAAATAATTACTGCAAAAAACTTAAATTAGAAAACATTCACATTCACAATTCACTTAATTTCAACATTTTCACACTTATCAAATCCCAGATATTTCCTCCCCCTGCTGAAATTAGACATAAAATAACTGAAGCTAGTTACACGGAAAATCTGTGACGTAAATGGAAATTCCTGAGAAGCTTCAGGAGACAACGGTGCTTTTAGCCACCGCTTGCCAAAGGACCCTGGTATGCCAGTTTTCTCATTATATTGAAAAATATTAACTTTTCAAAGAAGAAGGGGTAAATTAATTTTAGAATATTTCAATTTTCTAATTTGTCATTTATATTTTCATTTTATATTTAAAAACCTTATTAACTTTTCGAAGTAGAAGGGGGTAGATTGTTTTTAGAATGATTATATGTATTTTGTAATTTATATCTTGTAAACTTTTTTTTTTTTTTTTTTTGAGTACTGAAGATGGCCGCCATGCGACCGAAGAAGCCTTTTGCATTAATAAATAAGGACAGAATGACAAAATCTTTTATTATATATAATTGAAAACATTGAACTGAATCGTACGTGAATCACATGATTTAAAATTTTAATATATCTAGTGTAGGAACGTAATTATCTTGTCTCGGTAGGATTTTGATTTATTCTTATATTTTTACTGAATTGTAAAGTTTACTTACAATCATCTCTAATTTATTTACATATTTATTGATAAAACATTGAATTTAATCTATACATAAATTCAATTCTCTTTCTTATAGTCTGAAACTATTCCTAAGACACTTTTTAGAGTTTGGAAATATCCTTAAAAAAAAGAGAACGTGTTAAAAAATGAACATGTTTGAGTTATTATCAATAATAATGCAATACTGACACGCAACATATTTGAATTTTACGCGATACAAACGTGCGCTCGTACATGTTTCCCATTTATAATGCTTCATATTCTGCAACGAATTCTTCATTCACTCACCATTTGAAGGCAATATCACCCAATTATTTTAAGAGCAGTTTGTGCTATTTATTGTACTGTAACCATTTCTACTCTATGATATATTATTTACATCAGTTTTATTACATGATTAATGAAAAATTAATAGTGTTAGCACGTAGAATGGAAATATATTCGCAGTTACAAATAAATTTTATGAAATTCAGTTAGAGTCGTCTGCCAAGTGCAGACGTGCTCTCTGTATTGAGATGACGTTCACAAGAGGAATATTATGGTGCACAAGTGTTATTAATATGTACAGAAAAAAATGAAAAACTTGGAGTTATAATTTTTACGGTTTTAGTTATTTTGCATGTATGAAATTTTTAATTAAATTATCATGTTAATAAACGCAGTCGAAGTGTTTTCTCCTCTTGCGCGAAGTGGCCAGGTTGTCCGCTTGCACAGAGTGCGCACTGGACTTCGTGAATACTGACGACGCAGGGTAATGACAGAGCCATCGTTCTGGATCGACGATGTAGGTGACCATGGCTGAGATTCAAATGATATTCACATTGGGATAACGAGACAAGCTAAAATGTGCAGTCTCCCACTAAAATTGTCAAGAACGCTCAGAATACGTGAGAGGATGTTTTGTCGAACCTTACGAACCTTCTGGTGAACCGGAAAAAGTAATGTGTTAAATATAGTTAATAAAATAACTACTTCTGTATTAGAGAACATTTCAAGGAGCAAAATTAAAATACCTGCAACTTACGCTAATGTTGTAGGTACTGCCTCTCAAATTAATTGCGGAGTCATCAAGTCAGAAAAAATCGAGCGAGTATTTATTAAAACCACCAGCATTATTAAACCGGTGCTATTTTTTATTTCGTTTATGGTTAGTCATTCTAATATTTTTTTAGTAATAGATTTTGTATTTTTGTCTGTTTTTTTCTCTTCAGTTTCTATAATGTCTGTAAGTTCTGGGTGATCACTGCTGAATGCTAAAACTTTTTAAATAATAGTTTTCTTGGTACTACAATATGATTTTTATGAAATCAAATTTTTACACTTTTTTGCTATAATAACTATAGTGTGAGCTAATGTGTGAGCCAAGTTGTTAGTAAATACGAACAATCGGCCCACACATGATATCATCTTCGCTTCTACCCCTAGTTTTTTCGCTCCATGTACGTAATTTGTATTCTGAGTATCCTGCCCTTTCTGTTCGAAGTGCGTAAGTACTATAGTATACATTTTACATTTAGAATAAAAAATACATAGGTCGAATATGTCTGATGATATAATTGAATATGTATGTATTAATATTAAGTCACAAATTATCTCTTCGTGTAAATTAAGGACATTTAAATCTAAAACTTATAAACAGGAGAGAAATACTTGTATGAAGTAAAATTTTATAAAGATTAAAAATATTGTTTAATCTTTAATAAACTCTCATAAAAATTACGGGACATGCCTCTATTTATTATGAAAAGATTTATTGGAGCATATCTCATGAACACAATAACATAATTCAGCATTTTATTCATTTTCTCCCTTCCCTACCACTTAATTACTTTCATGAGTTTCATATGTCGGCAAAATCCTTTGAAATATCATCACAAATAAAAATGTAAATTTTGTAGGGAGAAAAGCTTAAATGAGTCTCGGAGCTATTATGCAAATAACAAGAGATTCTGCACAGAGAGCATGCACCACAATACATGTTATCTAGCTTCATAAAGATTTTTTTGAAGTTTTTCATAATTTCATCTCTCTGGAAGGAAGTTTTAGAGATTGCAACGACCTTAGTTTTGTGCCATAATATTCTACATCGATTTTTTGTAGGTCACTTATATTTGATCGAATATCATTTAAATTTTATCGAATATCATCGATATTATAAATACAATATATTATAATTTTATTTCCGATGAATCAAAATTAATGCAATATCTTAAAGTTTTGACTTTCGAATAATAACACAGAAATAATATATTTGATACAGATTATAATAATCAGCATTGAATAAATACAGTGACATTACGTACCCTAATCAACAAATAATGAACTAAATTCCTAAGAATATAATTTTCCAATAAGTTTACTTCTCTATTTTAAACATTATTTTCTCTACCTCCATTTTTTGTTAAACCACTGATTTAATATTTTTCTTTACGTCTTAATAATAATAATAATAATAAATTTATTGTCAAAAACAGTACAAACTGCGTATGACCACGTGGAGGACAATAAACTAATTTACTCTCCGGAAGCAAGCAACGGACCATCCCATCAATTCCGATCAAGGGCCCTAAGGCAGAGGCGGATTCAAATTTTTTTTGCATAAGTTCTTAGATAAGATAAAAAGTTAGCTGCGAGTTATAAAACTAATAGAATGTCAATATGTTTGTAATTTTACGCAAAAAATTACATGTACAAGTTATTATCGAACTATAGATTATTCTCAGTATAGTGTTTAAAAATCATAAGAGTTGAAAAAAAACCCACTAAATTCACGATTTATTATTACAATAAACATGCCCCTAGACAAAGCTTAGAGAACCTGTATAATAAATCCGACTCTATCCGAAGGAAAAACGGAGAAAAACCCGGGCCAGGATGGGGCTACAGAATTTATGTACACAACCGTGCCAAAGTTGAGTACACATAAAACTAAATTAATATGAG
>NNCF01129813.1:328605-489205 GCA_002313205.1 Laupala kohalensis | reverse complement strand
GACAACACAACCATGCAAGAAAATAGTTTTTGAAATTGTTATAAGTTATTTAAAAAAGTACTACAGCAATGGCGTGATAAAGTACAAGACGAATTTACCATTTATTAAAAAAATAAATTCTTTTACAGTGTAGAAGCACTGGTGCAGGAGGTAGTTTTTAACCGCGGATTTGAAGATATTCAATTTCATAATATCTTTTATATTCTTGGGCAGGGAATTATATAGAACGATTCCCGAATGATAAGGTACTTTTTGGCAAAGAGTGGTTGACACTAGGGCGATGAATATTATGACTATTGCGAGTATTGTGTTCGTGAACGAGACTGTTTCGTATACAGCAAGGGTGGCACTTCAGTAATTCGGTCTTAACAAACACGACCGTTCCATAAATATAAATGCAGGGAAGTGTTAAGATATTTAATTCCTTGAATAAAGATTTACAAGAGTTTCGGGGGTGAGATTTACAAATTCCGAACTATCCTCTTCTGAATTCTGAAAGTGTGAATACTCTGACCGGAATTGCCCCAGAAGTAATGCCGTAACGTAAATGGGAGTAAACATTTGCAAAATATACGCAACGGGAAATAAGTGGACTAACTACGTTAACTAAGTTTCGGAATGCGTAACACAATTTGCTTAAGTGGGAATTAAGTTTGTCAACGAGACAATTCCATTTCAGGTTGTCTTGAATATGGAGACCTAAGAATTTTGTATTCGTAACAACTTTTAATTGTGTTCCGTTTAAAGAAAGAGAAACCTGGGGTAAAGATTTTTTGATACTATTGTGAAATGACATAGACACTGTTTTGTCCGTGTTTACAATGAGATGATTTTCATGGAACCAAGTCGAAAGGTTAGACAAAACTTTTTGAGCATTGGCGTGTTTACATAGTAAATTAGTGTCATCAGCAAAAAGAACCATTTTGCAATCTGATGTGGATGATGACATGTCGTTCACATACAATAAAAAGAGTATAGGACCGAGAATTGATCCTTGGGGTACTCCGCAAGTGGCTTTGTTTGTGAAAGACAATGCTCAAGTATTTTATTTTTAGTATAGGATATTTCGACCTGTAGATATCTATCTTGTAAATAAGAAGTTAGCCATTGATGTGGAAGTCCACGAATGCCTAAAGAATGCAATTTGGAAAAGAGAATTCCGTGATCGATGAAATCGAATTCTTTGAATAAGTCAAGAAAAACACCCTGAGGATTTCATCCAGTCAAGAGATGTGGTAACATCGTTTAAGAAAGAAAATATGGCGCTTGTAGTGGAAAAGGATTTCCTAAAACCGTGTTGATCGTCAGAGAGAATGTTATTTTCTGATGAAAAATCTAGAAGACGAAAATGTTCTGTCCTTGCAGTATCATATTATTTATTATACGAATGCCTATAAAATAATTGTTAAATACGGGAAAAGAACGAAACACATCCAGATAGTGTTCCTATTGAATGCATAATTGAGTGTTCATTGGTGCCTCTTTGGCATTAAAAAGCACCTGGCATGTGGCATTCTTTTGAACTTGTGATTTCACCAGTGGCTCTTTCTTTGTATGTAATTCTTCCAGAGGTTTAGAGCGGAAGTCTTCAAGAAAATGTTTAGTGTCTTTCCCCGGAAAAATTTTTGGATTGTATCCTAAGACCAGATAAGATACGAAGCTTAATTTCCTCTGTATTATTTCAAACCATATATGCATTTTCTCCTCAGAAAAACAAATAGAAAATGTTAACAAATTTCCCGTTTTCATCAAGCAAAAGCATTGGCTTTTAAAAGCAATCATGGTAGTGATGGTTTTATTAAATAAAACATGAAATGTGAATTAAGAACTCGAGTTTTCTCAAATGTTTCAGTAGTTGAAAATAGCAGTGTAAAAATATTTTTAATTCAAGGAATATGCACTCCTATTTTATATCTAATTATTCAATATCTATACATTTGTGGAAAGAATGTTCAAGTAAGTATTTGCAACGTCAACAGTCAGGTGAAAATTGCAACGGACCGGGACTCGAACCCGGGATTCCTGCTCTTGGCGCAGGTGTGCTATCCACTGCTCCACTCGCCTCGACTCCCATCTCTGCATGCAACTTCCACCTGACCTGATCCGGTGAACCTGGGTCACATCCCCCTTCAGGGGATAAGTGACCATAGACGGTTCCAATGCTGGTGGCTCTTAAGCCCAGTTTTCGCGTACCTACGCGTCGGACCTCCTGCTCTGGCCGAGTTCCGGTCCGTTGCAATTTTCACCTGGCTGTTGACGTTGCAAACTCTCCTCCACGAGTAGGTTCCCGGAAGTTGTATCATTACTCTTGTAAGCAGTATTCGAGCATTGTTCACTATCACTCCTATGCTTCATATATCCTGTTTTTTACGCGCTGTGACTTAGACCATATCCTGAAATTCATACATTATGTTGGGAGAACTTTTTGAGAAGAAAATGCAGAAGAAGTTGTAATGGCACCTGCTGAGTGCAAAGATTCTTATTCTCTGAGATAGTTTTCTGTTTTAACGAACCATCTAGTTTCAGTTTCATCTAGTGGAATTTTGTTCGAAATAACCTGTTTGAACCCATTTTTTAAGTCCCCGAAACATAGGATTCTTCCCGTCTTCTCTGACTTTTAAAAACTTTTTTCGAAGCTTTCTTCTTTACGTTTAAGGTAAAGTATTCCATCTTATGTTTTTGACCAAAGGATTATTCTCGTAATGTTTCGTTCTTTAATTTTCTACTGTTTCTTACTATTGAATTTCCAGTGGTTGTAGAAGGCGGAGTTTTCTGACACATATTATGCTCGTGCTTTGATTACAAACATATTTTAAAGAATTACCATGTCTTATATTATTATTAACTTCGAATTTTTAGTGGTATGACAATTAATTTTAAATGATTAAGAACATTTGTCTTTTTTTAATAACATGACTTGTTTTACTTCAATTCCCGTAGAATCACTGTCCATTGTGTATTTTAAACAATTTACAGGTAATATATAAATATAAGGAAACGCCTGTCAATTATCTGTTAGTAACTCCACTGATACAGCTCTCCAGAAAGAATTATTGGCGGCGTGGACGGGAGAATTTGATTTTTGAGAACAATGAGTGACGTGACTGCTGGATGAAAGTATTGCAATTTACTTCTAGTGAGTATTGACCTCTCTTGAAGCCATAACTTCAGTCACACATCACGAGGTGGGGGTGTGGATGAAAAATTCTAGTAAATAAAATTACGCGATATTCAATTTTTTCCTTCGTCTCTAAGGTCACACGCGTACTCGTGACAGCTCATCGGAAAGTTGATTGGTGTAACCTAATTACTTATTGGTGTAGTGTGTTGAAGGATTTAAGTGCATCGGTTTTGACATCAGGAAAATCTGTGTGAAGATATTGAAAATTTCATTAAGAGTGTTTCTCTTTCACGCTTCAATTTTGACTTAATTCGTAAAAAATATTTTTAGGCTCACTAATATAACGGATTTCTTTCTTACTTCGTAAATCTGTTATAACAAATATTCTAACTATGAAATTTCCTACACTTATTCGTGTGTTTTTCAATTACCCCAGGTTTTTACAACTACACCTGAAGCAAGGGGGCCATGGTAAATCATTAATTCTCCCCTAACGTCAAGAATGGAACGAGTGACAGTATGGTCTTATGTCATTCTGGGTGAAGAAACATCAAATTATATTTCGACTCTTCTGAAACAAAGTTTTCGTTTATTTCGATGCAGTGTTTTTTACCAAGTATCCCCATTTTACATGTGCATTTTGATACAAAAACCGTAAAACAAAGAATAATATTTTCATAGGTAACCAGAACGTCCTACAAGTCAAAATGACTCACTTAATTTTTCACACTTTTGATTATTTATATTACCAGATAAACTCTTTACAACAACTGTGGTTTAAAACTTACTGTAAATAAATTGAACTTAATGTACAAAAGTTACAAACTAAAACTTATGAGAACAAGGAGAATTCTATGAACGTTTAGTTTGTGAGAAAGCGTTAGAACGTTTTTACTATCTTCTTTTTTGCTAACTGGAGAAAGTGAGCTTGTTTTGAGATTGATTATTTTTCAAAGAAAATTTTTCATCAGATAGTTATTCTTTTTCATTTCTGCCCCAATTCATCTACCGAAACTTATTGACATTAAAATATATGGACTGTGTTTTCTTTAATTTCCCTCTATGTTCACGAGTAAGAATATACTCAGTACAATGTGTCGTGTGTTTGACTCTAATAAGTTTGTTACTTCATCTAGAAGATTCTCTTCGCTATTTTTGAAATATTTTTCGGGATCTTGTACCATCTCGTGTATAATTGTTACAATAATTCTTCATTTTCACTTTCTTGTGCTTCCTTCTCCGTTTACGTCTTTCTTATTATTTGCCTTCTGTCAGCTCTTGCCCTGTTTCATCATTTCACTTTTGTTTCTTCGAAGATCAGTACTTAAAGTATATAGTTAACATATTATTTAGTTTTCAGTCCGAAGATTGGTTTGTAATAATTTAAATGCATCCACATGGTGGTTTTTTCCGATGCCTTCCACAGAATTCGAACCCAGAACTTTTGACTTCAGGCGCTCAGATCAGTTGTTTACATTTACTCCATATATTTACCCCGACTGAAACTTATTTTCCACGTCAACTTGCTATGCCAGGAACAATTTCAACCGAGCTTGATTCACAGATAACTCATTACTTGAATAAAATTCTGTGGAGATATGACGCCCCTAGGGGAGAAATGTTAAAGGAATGACGTGTAAAAATATTAAAAAACAACCGAAATTCATGTTGAAACCATACTTTTTGGGACTTCTGAGATGAATAGTGACATTCCCGATGCCTCTTAAGTCCACACACAGTCCAGATGAAAAAAAGAACACTTCTAGCACTCCTAGGAATGGATATGTCTGAAATGTTGACTCATATGAGTGTCGAATTAGTGGTTTTTAGGTTGCTGCGATGAATCGAGATACTTCTGTTACAGTTTAAGAACAAGTTTACCTATCATAAGACCGTCGCCTAGAGGTGACGTAAAAGTCACCTGTTGATCCTCACAGGAGGAATGGTGTGACTGGACTTTTTAAGACAATGTCAATGGACGTAAGCCAATTTTGGGTCGAATAGAAAGAATTGAAATCTTTATAACCAAGGAACCTTGAAATGTCGTTTACAGAATGTAACCACAAGTTTCCTCTCTAACTCATCACGACTAGACAAATCAACGGGAAAAGGACCATTTTCATCAAAACTTGTTGGCATTCTTCAAAACTCGGCAGATAAGATGGATTACACGATTTTCCAAAACACTGTCACTGGGGATTGTACCATCTCCCTTTGTTCCATTTCTTGGTTAAAACGTCAAGCCACAATAGTACGGAAACAAATTTTAGAACTAGATTAACATATGCTAACATCGTTGGGACACGTGTATCTTATGATGTAAATGGCAGTAAACGTAATGTTCCACAATTCCTATGCAATTCGTAGCCTGTGCCACTACCGGTTATTCTATATTTCGATTTGGTCGGCTTCAGCTCGTAACGACGTCTCTGACTCTATCCGTTAGCACCACCGATAAGTAACTACCGTGCTATAAGTTTTATTACAAATAGTGTTAAATGCCATTGAAATATAGTTTGTATTGGTAGCTGGTAGTAGTTTTGTGTATCATTATGTTCACGCGTAATATCCCACTGCGTGAATCTTTGCCTCAAGTACTGAGTAAGCACTTGGGAACGCTGACATTTGTACTGCTTTACATGAATATGTTAGAGCTTATACTCTGTGGGTGTTTCTAACGTTTGGTATTCCGAACTCCCTTTTCTACTAGTAAAGTATAAAGTGTAAGAATGATTAGTTAAACGGGGTTGTGAGCAGTTTGTACCACAAAAGACTTCTTTGCCTTTGCCAATAAATAAACCACACAGTAGAATTTCAAGTTCACGTGGCTATCGTGTCCTTCACTCTTTTCTACCTTCTCTTTCCATTAAAAGCACAGCCTGCCCCTTGTAGCAAACAGAATGCGCCGCTGTGACTCCGTTGGGTTATTAACGACGCTGGAGCTCTAGTTTAAAAGGAAGCATTGAAAAGCCGACCTCTGGTCTCGACCATTGATAGACATCCGTTGTCGAAAATGGGTTGTCTATAGATCTAATGAATGATGAGGTAGAGAAGTTTGAGTTTTCCCTTGAAATCCCGTACTTCTTTGCTTTCAAAATATCGGTTTACTTCCAAAACAACGAAAAATCAAAGAACTTCTCTTTACATTTCTTGTAAAAAAATTGTACGTTCATCTGATTCAGAGCGCTTAGGGATCAGTGTTTGGTGCCAACGAATCTCTTCTGCACGTTCTGATAACAGGGTAAGGAGCATTTCGATTGTGGACTACTTTGTATTTAATCTGTAGAAACGTCCCCCAGAAAGTTATGATTGCAAGTTAGAAGAATAGAAAAAACAATGAAATAATGAATTTCAGTACCCTGCATAAAATTCCATACTATTTATTGCTATTCCCTGCATAAATTGGTTTCTGTTTTGTTTGTAGAGTGCGAAATTTTGTTGGTCTCATTCTTTGATGACGGGAACCTCTAGTCAGGAAAGGGGTGAACTTTTGTCGGAATCAGATAACTTAAAGTTTGGAGTTGCTGATGAAACAGGATTTGGGTATAAACATCGGAAAACGGGAAATGTTTCCCGCCGATTACGAAAACATAACCCACCCTACCGTAACATTATTATTTGTTTATTAGATCGCGTATCCTTTTATTCGATCGTTTGTGGTCTTTTCATGCAATTGACTGACACGAACGAATGCACCAAATCCTCCCCTGCAAACCTTTTAGGTCTCAGAACTGGGTTTTGAATCGCCTCGTTTTGGTTGCACATATATATCGAAGAATTAAAAATACGTAATTTCGTTTGAAAGCCCGATATAATAGTTGCTGTTTCTATCCGGGAATTGAGTTACGTGGATTTGGTATGTCGCAGGAATTGAAGCTGACTCATTTCATCTTGTTTAACTTGTTTGCATTCAACTAGCGTTTGCAGCCCCATCTCTTATTCCAAGATCTGTATGGCGCCTGGGGACAAACGTCGTCGGCAGGCTTGAGTGAGCGTGGGAGGGGATCTGCGAAAGGACACATCTGGCTCGCGAGCTCGCGTTGATTGAGGGCACATGTTTTATTCGGCGCGCGAGTGTCACTGGCGTCTGAGCCGCCGCGCCAGATTATTCATGTTTGTTTGTGGGATGGGCACCGACGAGTGAGCCTTCGCGTGAAGCGGGGGCAGCGCCAGAGGCGGTGCCGAGGGCGGCACTAGGGGCGGATGGCCAAACAGTGGGCGCGCAGAATGGTGGGAGTGCTGGGAGAACGCGTGCCCGAAAAACGGTCGATAGCCTGCACGCAGAATGGAAACTGGCAGAGGAGTTGGTAAGGATTCAGACCCACCCTTGCCGTGTTTAGGTTCTAAAGCAGAACGGTGGATGACATCTTTTCGTTTTGTATTTGTTATCCATGCAATCACTTACTACTTTTCACCCTTATCTCATTGCTCTGTGTATATTTTCATAACTATCACTTCCATTACGTTTTACACCACCTGTGTCTCATTCATTTTTCATCTTCCTATTTACACCTTATTCCCCTTCCAATTTCTTCTTGGTTTTCTCAAAGCTTTCACTATTTCTATCCCTCATTATTCCGTTACAACAGTAAACATAACAATTACTAACGAAATACATATCTTATCTATTTCATTATATTTCCATTGTTATGGAGCTCAATGTCCATGTCGAGTAAATTTAGTAGAACTGACCAGGAAATGTAGATTTTCGAATCACATGTACTATCAAGCAGTTGTGTATTCCCGTACGAATCTGCAATCGTAATTTGAAGACACAGAGATGGATTGAGGATGGAATTGTTGGTGGGAAATATACTTTCTGTTTCATATGCTTTTATGAGAACAGAGATTGGTGTAGAATGAAAATACATAGGACGTAGACGCACGTACGGCAACATTAATCATGTTGCTTTAGTGGTAAGGGATATACGAAATACCCGAAGCTATGACTCGTTGACACATCAACGATCATGAAGTTACGCTGGGTTCGGTGCAATGAATGAATGAAAGTAGAAATGGAGTGGTTCCCTTACGAAATACGAACAATGGATGGAGTAAATTCAATGAAATTATGAGTGCTAATTGCTAGACAAAACATGGCAGAGTTGTACAACGAGTTTGATAGTATTTGTCAGAAAAGGGACATATTCGAAAACAATGTTAATTTTCGTGGTTTTCTACATTTGAGAAATTTTTCCGGTTATTACAAAGCGCACTTACAAATATTAAGAAACAAACAAATTAAAGGGTACAAAATCTACTAGATATTTGTTGAAAAACGTCTTTGAAGATTCAGTGGAAAACAATTACAGAGGTATAGAGGGTAAGTTAAAGAAATGAATGATTAATGGAAAATCTGAAATATAAAATACAATGCCAAGAGATAGAGGAGAGAATAAAAAATAAATATTTTAGGTAAGGGAACTTGAGTATGTTTTTATAAAGCATCATCTCATGAGTTTTGTGTTGATAAACAACACTTTTTGATAACTTTATGAGAAACTCAAGAACAATTCACTTGGCCGTAACTAGATTTTTATTTTTATAGGTTTTATTCTGCTACGTCATGTAAAAGGCCTTTCTTTAATTATAGTTTAATTCTATTTTCTATTCGAAAATGTCAGTCCAGTATTATAGTGGTGTTTTCATTATTTGCTCATATTCTAACCTTTATCTGATCTTATGAATCAAGTAAGGTCTATATGTGTTTCTCAATTGATGACATATGACCTTGCTGACATATGAACGTGTTTGGCGTAATGTAGTTTTGTATGTTTAATGTGAAGGACTGTTAGCCACATGTTACTCAATGTAGTCATTTGTTGGCTGTGATGACCTATTAATGTTGGAAAGATATACCCACAGAACATGTGATTCATCGCTTAATTAATGCCCGTCAATCCATTGGGTGGGAGCCAATCAGCTCCTGGTTCCGAGTCCAACAAACGCCGAGGGAGAGGCTGAGATTGGAGGGGTGAGGACTGAGTTGGGGGGCAGTGAGAACGGCTGGAACGTCACTCAGTTGGCCGCGCCGTCCACGCCACACCACCTCCGCTGCAGCCGCTGTCCCTCGACACGAGACACCCGAGCGCCGCCGCCGACAGACGTTTCATTTGGGGACGCAAGTGTCGCCACTCCGCTAGCGCACGGGAAATAAAGGTCGCGAATTTTCCTCTCTAGAACAGCCTACCGTTCAGTTACTAAAAATGAGTTTGATGCCATATTATGTCCAACGATTTTTGTTGCAGAACCTCGGGTTGCACTCGGAGACCGTATTTGGGGTATGTTAACTGTTTGGTGACTGATAGAACTAAGAGTAAGTCGAAATGTCTTTTAAATGTGGTAAAATATTCTTAAATATATTAAATTATTCTAAAGAAATGAACATTTTCACTCGAAAAATGACGCACGTTTTAATGTAATTGAAGAAAAAATTAGAATTACTTTCTCCTTCTCTAGTTCCATAGATTTCCTATATGTTTTTAACAGTGAAACCAGTAAATACCTGCTATATAATTTCCGATTCCAACAAAGGCACGAAATACTCAAAGAGGAAATCTACTGTGTGAATAGCTGTTATCCATATTTTTAATTTGAGAATTTAAAGAAAATATGTTTTCTTTAACAAATTTTATGACTTCATCGTAAAAAAATACATATCTTGCGGTCGTATGGTTTTTGGAAATAATTCAAGAAATGTGGTCGGAAATAGATGGCATATTAACATCTAAAGTTATAGATCCATATTTTAACGTAATCTTCAGAATATTTTAACCACATGTCCTAAAGTTCACGATCGAAACGAAGCATTGTTTTATAAAATGTGTTTTCAGTTATTTATTGTTATACGAAAAATGACACCGTGCAAAATGCATAAAAAATGGACCTCGGAGAAATTGGTCGAAAATTTGGGAACTTAAAAGTCAATACGGGCATGAACGACCACAACAAGGAACCGCACTGCGAGTCTATTTCTGTTTTCATTAACAGTAAATCCTATGGTATTAACCGTGTTGAACAGTTTTCTCGGTATTTTGGAGAGGATGTACCCGATATGTGTCGTGATGGTAAGCGAGGGACTAGTCACGTCAAGTGCATGACAGCAAGGGCACAGGTGGAGCCATTTTCCCTGTCTCTCGCAGCCGTCACAGGTTCCAGAGAAAGCCTTCTTGATAAATGTTTTTCTCGACATGCACTTTTTTTATGTTATGTTTGCTTATGGATCCACAAACGGATCCGAATATATCTGTAAGAAAAGTCTACGGGACTAATAGAAAAGAAAAAAGCACTATTAAGGAGTCTACGGAATTGCTTTTCTTTTATAGTATATACCACTTAATAAGGTGTGAATGAAAATATTGCTAATGAATAGGCTTTCACAACGTCGGTCACTAGTAGGTTTATCTTGAAGGACAAGCTGCCTGCTGGGAGATGTGTGTTTCAGTTTTTCCTCATTGCTGTCAATGTCTATTTCAGTCCTTTCTATTTTGTTCTACACAGAATGCGTCTAGAGCAACCTATCGTCATGGGATTCGTAGTCTCAATCGTTACGGATTCGATTTACCACCCTTCCAGTTTCCCCATCAGGGTTAGGACCCCGTAGATCAATTGTCCCTCCTCCTTTGGGCGTAATAAAACACTCTATAGAGATTACGTTTGTCCTACAGGAGGTAATAGATGAAATAACCTAACTCGAGAATATGGCAAGCGTCACTTTCGATGAAATTCGCATGGGTGACGTTCTTCGAAATCCTTGTTCGTTGTGATGAATACAGAGAGCACATTTTTGTTCACCAGTGCCATTTGAATCCATATTTGTGTTCACCAGTGCAGTAACAAAATTGAGGACTCGCATATTTTCATACATTTGTTTTCCATTTCGATAGCTGAGGACTCAATTCTTTCCTGACGTCTTAAATAATCTTATATGGTGCTAATATTACAGTGGTATCACTACTAGTATGGGAAGAGGCGATATCGCTACTTTTTGAATAAATGTTTCCAGTAATACATTATCCATATTTCATAAATTCACTAGAACCAATAAATACGTAATTGAAATTATTTTTCTGTGAACAAACTCTCCAGAGCGTGTAATGTTAATTCGCGTAATCTTGAAATACTTTGTAATTTATATCATATTAGACCTTGACAGAATTGGAAATAAATTATCAGAGTATTCACGAATTAAATATTAGTTTGAATTTTTACCCAACTGCTGTAAACAATAATGACATGAATCCAAAATTTGAAAACCAACTTACAAGTACTACCGTACCTGTTCCCAATAAAACAATACTTTGCAGTCTTTCCATACCAAAAGAATTTAGTAACTCCTTTACCTAAAATATTTCAGGATACTAATATCAAAATTACTTTTAAAACTTACTGTGGTATAATATAAATATATTGGACATACTAAAAGATTGCTAAAACCCAACATTCATGATAACAACCTCTCTGTGACCCCCATCACCGTCTAAACCAAAATTATGAATTTCTGTGGGATGATGCTAAAGTAATATACATCGAAGAAAACTTTTATAAAACAGACATATTTGAGATGTTATACATAAAAAAGCACCAAATATACCTTTTATTTTGCTTTACATTTACTGGGTTTATGTATTTGTGTTTATTCTTTGTATGTATCCTCCACTAAGTTCCTTGGTGGTTTAGTTATGATACTTTGTACTTCTTATCACTTTAGTATGACTTAGTATGCTCCACCTCACGATGGTACAAAAATTAGCACCTAAACGTCGTGTACACTTTTTTTGTGTTTTAATATTTTGATGTGTTTCGTGTGTTTTTAAAGATTCATGTTTACTTGTGACTTGTGTTAATAAAAATTGTGGACTGCTTAATTTGATATAATACAAGTATTCATTATTAACTTGCTGACGAAATGGAAAACTCACTAGAACCAAATTCAATTAATGTTTTGAGGGTGTGGTCATGGGTTCTTGTTACGTTCTGGTTCTTAAACATATTCGAATCACACACTTTTTTAATATTTAAACCTTAAGGGAATAGTACTTGAAACTCATTTGTCTCATATTCCCACAATCCTTCAAATTTGGAATTCATGTCATTATACTTTATAGCCGTTTGTTACAAAATCAAAAAATATATTTGATTAGTAAGTGCTCTCATAATTTATTTCCAATTCTGTCAAGGTCTAATATGATATAAATAACAAAGTACATAAAGATTACGCGAATTAACATAACATGCTCTGGAGAGTTTTTCACAGAAAAATATTTTTCATGGTGTATTGATGACATGATGCATTACAGTATCATGTACAATCAATTCGGTTTACGTAATAAATATGTTAAATATTACATTTATTGAGTTTGTAACAAATATGTTGTATCACGGCATTCATTTTCACTACGCTTATTAAAAAGTGATTACATTTGAGGTATTGCACACTTCTTTGATTCATCTGCGTCCAAATAAAATTATAAAATCAATATACCTTCAAGATAGTATGGATCCCATGACATATTATTGTAAAAACTCTCTTGGCTTCCGAGCTGCTGCCGCGTCAATAGTCGAGATGCCGACGTTTCGGTCTCTTCTCCTGAAGACCATGCTGAGGTCGCGTCAAGAGTCGAGGTGCCGACGTTTCGGTCTCTTCTCCCGAAGACCACGCTGATGTCGCGTCAATAGTCGAGGTGCCGACGTTTCGGTCTCTTCTTCTGAAGACCTCCATGCTGAGGTCGGAACGTTGGCACCTCGACTATTGACGCGGCAGTAGCCCGGAAGCCAAGATAGTTTTGACACCGGCCGCAGAAGCCCGCGACATCATATATCATTGTGTTTCAGAACAGACCAGTTTGATTACTCAACATTGCTCGTGGCAATAATGGAGCGGGTCTTCCAAGACACGATTGTTCCTCCCCCTAAATTGGACGTAGAACTCAACCTAAAAGTTCTCCGCATCCTTGGACTATGGCGCCAGAAACCTAACGCGGGGCCACGACGTGTTCTGGTCGGTCACGCAGTTCAGGCGCTCGTCCTCACCTTCCTCAGCACCAACATCGCTTCGCAAGTGGCTGGAGTGGTGGCCGCTTGGGGTGACTTGCACAACGTCGCCATGAACTCGTGCCTCATGTTTACAGTGATGTCTGGCCTCTTCAAGGTGAGGGCCTATATGTAATTCATTGTAAATTAGATGGGAAAAGGAAACAAGGTAATGGGAACATTTAAATGTATAGGAAAAGTAAATTATGCAGTAAAAAATAGTAAATAGATCAAACTCTGTGGAAAAAAACAGAGATACTAACGGGATATGGATATACAAACACTTATTTGAAGAGGGTAGGGAATATGAAATCAGGTTTATGTGCCCGTACAGAAGATAAAGATATTGAGCATATTTTGTGGAATTACCCTTTGTATGGTTTGGAAAGAACCGAATTTCTGAATCAATACATTATTTAGATTCGTTAAACCTTGGAAATTTAGAAAATTCACAATCATTAAAAAGAAAACATGACATATTTGAGGAAGTATACATATAAATAAGTTTGATAAAAGGAGCACTCAGACAATGATAAATATTGTCTACATCCATGCCGAACTGCTCACGGTTGAAGCTAATATAACATAAACTCAGAAGCGGCAAAATTGGTGTGGTAAAGGATCCAGTAATTAAATCCCTGGAATGACTGTTGGGAACGGGGTATACGAATTCTGTAAATAAATAAGCATATAAGTAAATATAAAAGTAATTCGATTTATTGCCGCTATGTATTTAGTGCAGTGGCCTCATGAATCTCAGAGAGCGGGTTCGAACTCAGTGGAGGTCGGATTTTTCGGGTGAGAAAGTCCGCAGGAGTTCATGTAGTATGGGTATGGGTATATGGCATGTGAAATATACCTTGAGCATCATGAGAACATCGCCGTAAAATAAATTATCGGTGAACATGTCATCGAAATAAAGTTACCGCATGTCTTATGGTATTCTCTGGTGGTAGGGGTGCCAACTGTGAATGGGCCACAATAATGGGAAGCAGAGATCCTACGCTAAATAATTAAATTTTATACATTGGGGATTCTGTGACAAAATATTTTGCAAATCTTTTCCTCTGTACCTGTCCGCTAAGTTCAATATTTCGGATATATTTGTCTTCCTCAGTTGATGCTAAAATTTTCTACAATTCTTTGCTATCAATAGATTTTTATCGAACCCTAATTCAAAGTTTTTTCGTTCTTCTTTCATTTAATGGAGATCTCATTGAATCAGTTGACATAATTCGGGTGACATACCTATTTTTCAGAAATTACGGTGCAACTCGATGGAAATTTCTAGAGATTTTGATGCAGCAATCATATCTTTTTTCACAAATTACACACACATTTTCCATGATTTCTACCCTAAAAAAATATAGATCTGTTAGGAAGTGAATTATGCTAAATTACAAAGCAGAAACACATATGAGTTGGCACTGAGGTCATTCCCTCCGTCGAAAAAGCATTTCGTTAGCACCGCTGTATTATATTTCTCATCGTATTCCGTCTCGAAGAAAAAAGTAATAAATGGCAACCTCTCCGAGTATTTAACTTAACTGACTGCAGTAGTTTAGTAGTATTATTCGATATTCATCGTTACTCTAACCGATTGGTTCTGCCTTATTTCATTCCACCTTTTGCTTTGTTAACAGGTGTAATCTTTTATGTGTATAGTGTTCCCACATGATCTTCGAAACTGTTTTCTCATACCTTTTTCTCTAAATCTTTGAAGAAGCAATATCAATTCAGATTGTATCATATTCCTCTATCGTGTCTTGACTTTCTCCAGCACTACTACGCAGTAATTGCCAAAGTTCCTTACAAGAATCTCTTATTTTGTCCAATGTTCTCACGAGACCACTGTCACGGATGGTCAGTGTGAGGAATACTTCAATGAAGAAACAAAATTGTGAGTGAAAATATATTTAATGTAAGTGATATTTCACAAGATAAGTATTTAAGTGTCGTAAAGATTTACTGATAATTAAAAAATAGTGAAATAGTGTAATTTGTTGAAAACGTCACATGTTATATATAGAAAGGTCACTGAATTATATATAGAAACAGAATTAACAATAATGTTTACAGTACAATCTATATACTATAATGGTTTTAAAATTCTTATCACAAAAATTGATTGGTTATAACTTCTCCATGCAAATGATTAAGTTACAAAAAGCCACAGTTATAAAACATAAAGAAATATTTATTATCTATCGAATAATTGCATGGTTGTTAGATATTAGGTTGTTATGCAATTATGTGTCTATGTAATTGTGTTTAATGAACGTTTAATTACGAGTCATTTGATGTAATTTAAATAAGAGATGACGAGCATCACATTTCACGTAATTTTGTTAGGGATAACACAGGTACATCATTCATATTGACACCAAGATTTTGTAAAAGGTTTTCACAATAATGTGATAAAAATATAACGCTTGGATTAGACAGCTTTTAATTTGTATGATTACTAGTTGAAGTTACCCGACGTTACTCGAGCGTATTTCTCGTCAGTTACTGCAGCTGAAGGGGATAGAGGGACTTTTGTCATTTGAGTATTCATTATTTCATTGGAACTAGCTCCATGCACAATAGTTACATATCTCCAAAAGCATCACATTTACAAGGGAAATATATAGAGAGAGGATCATATAATGATGATATAGAGGATTACTTTTGTAGGAAATTGTGACTACTTTAATTTTATAAATGAAATAATTTTCCAAAAAATCAGCAGTTTATGAGATCATTAGAATAACTAACAAAGAGTACTTTTCAAAACTCCCCCACCCCCACTGGTTACCACGAATGACAGGGGACTTTTAGTGTGTAATTAGCAAGACTTCAACAAACAATTGAGCCAATATGACAAATTCCTTGATTTTTTTCCATTGTTTTAAAACTATACTGCAATTGAACTGAAACCAAAATACATTATCCAAAGGGATGGAGACCACAGGCCGAAAATCACGCCAACGTAAGATGATAAAATAAAAAAAGTTGTATGCAAGACCAAAATCCTCTAAAACTTTAATAAATCATATCAAATACATGAAAGGTAGGTGATGGCTATAATTTTACAAGCATTATTAGGTGATAATCAACAGAATATTCCGCTTTGCTCCTTCATGTGTCTCCCACTGTTTTAGGAATTTGTTGTCCTCTTCCAAAGTTTGAAACTCTCCGATTGGTCTTTTTATACCTGTATTAAAAAGAGAAATTCATATTATTTAACACAACTACAAAATAAGGAGGTAAATTGTGTTTTTATGGTAGTTATGACCATTGATCTCAAGACAAGCCATAACTTGGAACTCAAAGAAATGTGTAAGATTATTTACGTTAGAATGATCACTGATATAATAAATCTTATCTCTCTGAGTCTACAACAATGTCTGACCTTTTGAAAATAATCAAATTTCATGGAATATGATTATTCTATGAGATAGTTGGAGGTTTTTTCACAGAATTTTATTGCTTATATCGGTTTTCTTTTTTATTCGGTTTTATAATTAAAACTGCGTTTTCAAATAAAATCAACATCACATTTTCTGATATACTTGTTAAAACAGCAAGGCAACGTCACTCTTGGATTCGAAGTAAAGTCTATGTCTACACAGTTTTGTTGAGGGCATGTAAAGAGACTGACCAAAACGTTAGGTACTAGAGAAATGGAAGATACCAGTAAGTTTTCGCATTTCTGGCTTAATGCATTTTCTAAGACATGGCGTAAAAGGTGAATAATATAATAATGTTAAATATAAGTATTTTATCTCTTACTTAATAAATAACAATATTTAGAAACTACAAGGGCAGATTATAATAAAATGATGGAGAAATAATAAACATCTTTGTTATTTTAAACACATAATGAAAACTAAAACAAATTGCTTTAATTATTACCGCATCCTCCATAGAAATATACTAGGCTGGGTATAAAGATCATTTGACAAAGAAGCAATTTTTCATAACAAGTCATAATCAAGTTAGGAATTGAGGTAAGAGAACATAAGATACAACTTATGAGAGGATGAAATATGCATTCATCAAAAGAACACAACCATCACATAACTGAAATTCTTGTTGAGGTAAATTAGAAAACAAAGAAAGAGTATTTTAATGAGAACTGAATAAATTTTACGACTGATTTAGTGATCTGGAAATATATGAAAAATAATTTTTTTTAAAGCAGTTGAAATGAAATATATAAATGGAAAGTATTAGAGGCAGTTTATGAGAGGTTCTGCAGTTTTGAAAAGAAAAAAGATTGAAGTTTTCTAAAATATTGAGTTAGAGAACATACTAAATGAAAACACCATGTTTCATATTCACATGAGTCTACTGTAATTGTACTGTACTGTAAGGACAGTATTGAGTATTTTATACGTATTTTTGAAATTACAAGGTTCAGGTCATGAAGGCAAATTTTTCCAGCTTACTATGATATACATTTGTAGATATAGGAAATAATGGAAGGCGATATCTGAGAATGCCAAACATTAATTATAACATTGTAGAGTCTAATTAAGAGGAAGACAAGACATCTCATATGTTATTAGCGTTGTTTTAAGACCTCAGTAGAATCCATCTTAAAGTGATACATAAAATACGTCTTCTGTAATCTGAACGGCACCACAGACCATGCTACTCAATGAAGTAAAAATTTATAATAAGGGAGTTCTTAACTGTTTTTCAGATGCAAATCAAGAAGACATAGAGATGATCAGACCAAATCCTTTTGTAGTTTGCATTTTGATCCAGTAAGAAGCGTGTTTCTGGTGTCATTTACTCAACCGCAGTATTTCACTTCCATGGGTGAGGGCTGTTGAATAATCTTCTGAAATAAATTTCTGATGTTAAGAATGGTACATTATTTTTGAAAAATAAAGCTACATGAAAATTAACAGAAAATCTCGTGTTGCACAACCAGAAAAAAATATTTTTGAAGTTGTCATTTCTTTATCAGATTTGGGGTCCCAGAAGGCAAAGTAAAGAACAGAACATTGATAAGAAATACTACTTTGCTGGTGTCTTAACCAATCCATTCTTTAGTGCAACGTCGAACAAACATTGTCAAGATGTTTTAATTTATTAAGAAGTATTTTTAAATGTAACTTTTGTTGTGCTAGATTTTGGTGATTAATTAACGTGAGAGGTGAGAAGATAATAAAACAATTTGCTTATTGCTTAAGAACATTTCATTGTTACGAAAGTTCAATAAGTATTACACTTTTGTTTGAGTTACACCGTAGTATAATGGAATGTGGTGTCTAGTAATAGTATTTTTTATATTAATGACATTGAAGAAAATAACTCCTAATACAGAAAGACCCCATGACACTTATACTAGGAGCTGAAGTCTCAAATGTGAATATTTGTTTTTCAAAGATAATGTCTTTGAAAATTATCTTTGTTATTGTAAAACTTACTCGGATTGACATTTCAAAATAAGTTATATTTTTTTAAATTCCATAAAAAATATTTAAAAAATATAAAGACCTTCGAAAATCCTAACAGCACACACTGTAAACCAAATCACATTAAAAATAGACAAATTGCCTTGAAAGCATCTCAGCCCATACCTTGCATGAACTCAAAATATATGCCATCATCTTCCCTTTCTTAGTCCATTAAGCCATAGTCCATTAAGGCATCCAGTCCATTAAGATCTCCAGCCAGCTGGGTTTTAGGAAGAAATATTCGTGCGATTTATAAATATATATATATAGAGAGAAAATGTAATGTATCAACTGTATTAGTTCCTAATAAGTAGATATACTTTAATAATAAGTTGAAATAACAGAACATCTCTTCTGATTTGAGAATAGCATAATGCAATCAACAAAAACCATCTTACAAAATTAGAAACTATTTGCAAATAATTAAGTGTTCACAAGTAATCAATTAATAATAGTTAAAACATTTAAATAAAAATATCTCATTTCCTTTTCTGTATATAAAGTGCATGAAGTATATATAGCTATCATGTGAAACTATGAGTTATTCAAACAAAAGCAATTTCGGGGAAGTTTTTACTGTACAATTCCCCTGCCGACTACTTGATGATGATGATGATGATGAACAAGATTACGACAACGGATGAAGAGTTTGAAGGATGATTGACTGAATGACATGGAGGATGAAATCACACCCTCGAACACTGATGCCTCGCGTGGAATTCAAAACCGCAACAATTCGTGTTGTCCCACGCAAGCTTTTACCACACCATACCACTAGGTTGGCTTGCTTTTGTTTGAATGTAAAGTGCAATTCTTACGAAATATTAAACAGACATTACCACAAGGTCAAATCCATAGCTCCTGTAGATTAAAAAGATCGTGTCCAATATACAGCATATTTGGCAGCAGATCATATGTATCGTGGATGAATCCATGGCTCAAGACAGAATATGGGAATTTGTACGAAATGGTCGAAGTTACTGAGGTTAATGCACAATAAGTTTTAACTGCATAGATGTTATGAAACAAAAGAAAAAAATTCCACTCATTTGTTTCGATTAAAATTTCTCAAATGTTCTTTGGTGGTCGAGATAAATCTATGCAAGATTTCCAATTATCGTTTGATAAACATCGTTTTTAATACAGAGAAAAGGAAAATTCACGGAAAATAGAAGGATTTTAATAAATTGTACCCATTATCTGTCGAGTGCACCACATTAATTTCCACATATAAATTCTACGTGGGCCACTGATTGTTTTGCTTATATGACTGCCTTAACTTGTGACTGGCAGTCTAAAAAAAGAGATAACCATTTGTTTTATCGAACAGAATAATAAATTTGCAATTAGCAATACTATTTATGAAATTCAACGAGAAAACGACAGATTAATCCACCACCTTTTGCTTGCCTTTTATTTTGTATTCTTAATAACTAGGATATTTCGTTGTTTCCAAATTCATAGAGGAATCAAGAAGAGAAATTTCATTTTTAAGGACATACATACAACATTTTCTTTTGGTGTTTGGGAAGAGTGGAGGGGCTTGAGCCCCCTGGTCTCTTGAGTATGCAACAGCACACAACTACTTATTTGTATTGAAGGATTTCATTCGCATATTTTCTCAGACAATTCACGAGTCCTTGTTTTCATTTTGAGGTTTAATATAACCATTTTCATAATAATTTAAATAAAAAACTTTTAGAATTGAGTGTTGTACTTGAGATATAGAACAGGGTCATTAATAGGGATGGTTATGAGATGGGACTTGAATTTTTGATAGGAATGTGATTACGTCCAACGACTCCAGTTTTATTTCTTTTTGGCATCATTGTTTAAATGTGTGGAAAACACAAATTTTCGAAAAGGGTTAAATTGTTTAAAAGAGTTTTCTCCCAACAGTGAAAGAGCACTTCAACTAAGTACCTTGGACTAACTTGCATTCTTCTGGACAGTTTCAGAGCATGTAAACCATCCACCCCACAGAGTAAGAATAAATAGGGTGGGTTTGGTGACAGCTGGATCATGATTTGTTCAACTAAATTAAAGTGTAGTGTAGCTCAATTACCCTGAGTCTGCATGCGAGATTAGTGGTACCGCACATCTTGAAGAGAGCTTTTTCGATTTTTATGAAGTTTTCTCCTCTGAACTTCCTGCAGGTTGCTCAGCGCCGAAGGATTCTCTAGAAATCACATGGGGCACCCTTACGCCGAATTTCACGATGATACTATCGAAAATGAAACAGGTTAATTGTCTCACTCACGGCCATAATTAGTTTGCTTTTTATCAATAAATTATTTTATTTTTGTTTCCCGTCATTTTGCAGAAGACTTGCTCCCGTAATGCAGAACAGCTAAGAGCCTGAGGGGGAAAAACATTTGCGCGTTAATGTTTTTAAGTTCCTTGTTTGAAATTTGGCATAACATTGAAACAACAGAAATCGCTCTTCCATCCTCTTCGATACTCAACGAATAATATTGTATTAATTAGTAATAAGTTTTCAACCCATCTACTAAATCACCTAACCTGAAAATAAACCAATATGATTTATTTTTGGTACATAATTTCTTCATACAAAAATACGCAATATTAAAACGAAACTCAACTGAACCCTGCTGAACGCAAGTACAGTTGTGAGTTGTGGGGATAGTAGAGTAGCGAGTAGAATGCACTCTCCTATCCGCTATGCCGAATGGAGAGCATGAGGCATTTGCACACAGTAGAGTGATGAGGCATCGATTGACGAGCCCCGGCAAGTTAGCCGGAATGGTTTTCTTATTCTCAACCAATTCGAACGATCTTGGGCTTAAATACAAGGTCTGACATTGCTTAATTTTGCTCAGGCAATTTTATACGTCGCTCACCTTTGTTTTTTAACAATTAATCTATGAAAATATTTTCTAAATTTTCGACGTTTCGGCTAAGCGTAAATCCTGTTAATATGATCACGGAATAATGAAACTATTTTTTAACGATGTATTTTGACCTTCCCGACTTTACTCGCCCTCTACTTTTGAGTGCAATAGCTTTTTTTTGTAACAAAAATTAAAAAATCAGAAACATAGTTTATTACTAATGCACGTCGGCATTTGTTACATATCCGGCGCGTAATTTGAATTCTGCCACGATACCAAAATTCTTTGATATGATTTAGTTGGTTGTACAGCCAAGGACATCACCATCGCAAATTAATCTAGTAACTCCACTCGTAAAGGTGCTAGGGCAACTGATATGGGGCAGAGTTTGTTCTTAAACGGCAACGGGAGTCACATTTTTATATCTCACAGGCCCCAGAAACTATAGATTCGTTACTAATATTAATCACTTTCGATTATTCTTACACATCATACTTTTCTAATGGAACCACGTGGGGTGCTACTCCCTTCAGAGCCAAATTAAGATTTAAGTAGTATTGCAGACTTCAGTTCTTCAAATTTTCACAAAAAAACTGAAGTTATGTATCAAGAAGTGCAATAAGGGATATGGAGGGTTAAAAAAAAATTCATGTAGACAGTGGTTTTCCTCTAGTTTTGAAGGTCAAGTGTGCAAAATTTCATGAAGGGGAATAAAACTGTAGATTTGTATAAAAGACTCATTTACTTCTGAATATTTCGACATATCCTCGTGAGAGGGGATTCTGAAACATAATTTTTCGATGTGTTCTGAATGCATACTCTACATTAATTCAACAATATACTCAGTTTTTCTTCAACGTTATTGAATTCTTAGCACCTGAAGGTGTTGATTTTTCTTCAAAAATAATTTCTTCTTTTTATATATTTTGAGTCATTATTACGATCGAAAAATTAACTGTGGTTTGGATTATGTTTATCCTTCATGCCCGGTAACTGCAATAGTTAGTGATCGTTTCTTTTTCTTTATTTAAAATAACATCATGTAAATTATTCCCATACGTTGAGAACCGGAATAGAAAAGTTTTTTAAAGTTAAAGAAAAATAAAACATAATTCCCAAACTATAAGATTATATACCTGTGATCCAGATAGTTATTCCATATTTTAATTGTACTTTTGTTTAATTAGTTTGTTATATATTACTAGATTCATCCCATTGATACTAATCACCTACATTTTAAGTAAGAGTAAATGAATTCACAGGAACATGTCACTAACCACAGAATCTTGAGGTGTTTATATGGTTAACTTATAATAATTTTGAAATAATGTAACAATCGTTTGTTCTTGATATGTCCATAAAATCATATTATTCTATTCTTGTAAATAATAGTTGGACGAACATAACGAATGTTGCTAAGAAACGATCAGAACAAAAATTAGAGAGTGCAGTGTTAGTGAATTCAATAGCTTTATGAGAATGATACATGATTTCCGCATTTATGAAACCAAGGACATTAAAAAATTCAGCTTTTATGATAATGTTCGACCTTTTAGATATAACAATTTCGCATTTTTACTTTCTCATATATGTAGTGTATAGAAAGTATTGTAATCGTGAAAAAATTTTAAAATAAAATTTCGACGGAAATATACGTTTTGGCGATCCCTGATTCTCCAAAAGTGGTTTTTGGCATAACGTCCGTCCGTCTCTCCGTCTGTGCGCAGCGATTCTGAGTAAATGGATGAATATATTTAATTCATATTTCGTATTTATTGTAGAATTTACTTGTTGTTGATGCACATGCTCTAATTTATTTTTACTTTAAAACAAAGGGTCTAAGTACTCTTTTGAATGTTTCTCAAAAACGACTCCATCGATTTTACTTAAATTTTCTGTACGTAAAGTACAATTAGTATGCATTACATCCGAATTAGCAGTATTTCGCTTGAAAGTTTAGTATATACGCAGTAAAATAATTTCGCTCTGCTACACTTACACATTAGTTTATTACCTCAAGAAGCTTGAATAATATTTAGCATGCAATTGGACCAAGCAGACGTCGAATACAATTTTCGTAAACTGAAATGAAAGATATGAAAATGTTAAAATACATAGGAGGACAGCAAACGCACTGCAGACTCGAAAATACATCAATTTCCATCTACAACGAAATTACATTTACATAACACTTTTGCAATATTTATAAGACTGATTTGTCGCTATATGTTTTGAAATAATATTCTAAATATTTATTTTACTTTCAAATTTCAAATAAAAGACAGCAATAAGTTCATCCAGTGACTTTGAGCATGATGAGAGCACTGGAAGACGACCAAAATGTAGAGGACCACGCCGGAAATGACCCTTTCACTATAGAATTTTTTTCTCACTCTAAACTGCAGACGGAGAAACGTTTATGAGAAAGTATGTGCAACGATTTTGCACCACTAGTTTATTTTGGGAAGTGGTTAGGACTAGACGTGTTTGATTACCCACGATCTATACTAGTTTGCCTCCATAGAGTGGTCTGAAGGGGAAGATGGAGAAATGGCTTCCCAATGGGATCCTCCAACAGCTTAGAGGAGATGGTGGGGTGTGAGGAGCGGAATAACGGTCATAAATTCCCATGCCTCGCTCTCCCCTCGAACCGGAAACAAACGACGCGGGAAGCTCCAGTCTTGAGCCGCAACTCAACCGACTCCGCTTTTTGCACGTGTATATGATATACGATACTCAGATTATGATGTATCTAGCAAGAGTGTCTGAGTCTCTGATTTACTATTGAAGCAAACATGGTAAATATAATGTGCGTCATAAATAACATGATGGTTGGAGTAATATAGACCTCTTGTTTTCAATATTTTGCATGACTATGGATAACTTCTTCTCGTCTATTTACCTAATACCCTGCCTGTTTTCAACTAGTCGATAGTCCCACCTCGTATTTGATTTGTAGCACCTAGTTGAATAATTCTGCGAAGGATATTTTTTTTCTGAATACTAGTCAACGTGGTCTGCATCCAATTACACGTATTACGTCTCTTTATAGAAGTGAAGCTCAGGCGTACTCTCTTTCGTGATTCGATTCATCATTAGCGAGAAAGTAATTACTCACACGGGAGAGCGGAAATTGTGTTTAGAAAAGGGGAGCTCATTCTGTTTTATTGTATATGTAGCCACGGATAAGTAAGCGGTTCGAATAGTACCAAATTAACTTTGTAAAGCTATGTAATAAAAATATATTTGTCCAGCTACTAACGAATTTATAAATATATTGATGCAAATCTGATGTGTGGACTTGACAGAATTTACTTATGCTTTTGGCGGTGAAATGTATTTTTAGAAGGTGTAGGGAATGCCACAAATAATATTTCGTTTTGAAGTTTAGTGTTAAGTGAAGTTGTGTGCTATAAAAATAGTAACATAATTAAGGAATTGATTAGTATTAAAATTACTGCCCTTCGAAATAAGTTTTTCTGGCTGGATATGAGTGCATGTAAACCACTCAAAGAAGAAACTTTAAAGCAGTGTCCTAATAAGTAAGTTGATGCTGTAAGTGCAGATTTGAGATGAGAAGAAAGCAGAATATTCCAGGTTCAATTCCCGGTACTATGTTATGTTCAAAGAGGATATTGAGAGGTGTCGAAGTGTTACGTTGATGGCATTGGGTCTTCATGAAATGATGTATTGAAGGGATAATGTTCAGGTATGTTTTATTCTTACATTGTAAAATAAGAAATTTTCTCCAAATTAATAATATTCAGCTTGACATATTCCTTTTAATATTGTACTGTCAAAACTACAGATGTACGCATTTTTACCTCTCGAGTAAAGAATTGTGAAGTAAAATACTGTGCGATATTTTTTTATTAGTAAGAATGAAACGGGGTATTTGCAGGTTTATCAAACATTTTTTCAATCTACAGTATTAAAATATGAGTTTAAAATATTAATTGTGTGTCACTTTTTCATAATAATAGCATATTACTTTCAAAATACTTCAAAATATTTCTCTCAGGATCCTCAGTCGTATTATGAAAATATGTTGTTAAAAAGGAACTGAGAAACATTCGTTTACGCATCACGAGTGCAATTTTAAATACATTGCTACGCGTTGAACTGCATACCCTAGTGTCCAACTTCCATTATGTTATGAGTGTCCATAACTCTTTAATGGGCTTTAATTTACAAAACAAATAAGTGCGTTTCTAAGGCACTTTGTAATGTCATTTCCATGATTTGCAAAATACATTGCTATTTACTTATTTAAAAAATACTCAAATATCAGTATGTAATTAGTCAATATGAAATCTTGCATTAATGAAATGTCCACGTTTTGTAAGGTGACAACTTTATTTGCTTCAGAACATGTTTTCAACGGCATGACCGTAATTATCAGCTAATATAAAATAAAATACAAAAATATATTGATAAAATAACAAAATTAAAATTCAGAAGATAAAACATTTTTACATATTAATTAGAAATGAATCGATAATAAGTTATAAAGATATACTAATAAAAAACAGAATTTAATTTAAGAATATAATTTCTTTAGAATAATATTTATGTTCCTTATAAATGAGGATATTCTGAATGTATATAACAACTTTTAAAAATATGTTTTCTGGATGTAGAAGAGTTTAAGGAAAACAAGTTTAAGGAAATTTCATTAATGTATTTACAAATGGTAACTATGAGTCTCCTCCTTCATATTTGAAATTTTGCAGTTGCCAGTGAGGAAAAAATATCCCCGAAATGTAAGGTTTTTTCTCCAAAGATGCTCAAAAAATATTACAAAATGCGGACAGGGTGATGTAATAACATTATAATACACAGATAGTTTGTTTTATTTACGTGTGTTGTGATTGTAAGAAAGACAGGAAGTAATTACAGGTAATTGCTTTAGTTTTTAGTGTATGTTCACGGTACAACAAGGAGAAATGTCATTGTGTGTTTTCTATGTTTTTTGTAGTCCTGATAAAGGCAAAATAAATTGCAGAAAAGTTGGAGAGTAAAAATATGTTTAATTTTGAACCAATTCTCACGAAATAACACTCCATCATTAAAAGTGGTTTGAATGAAGTTGATATATGTATAGAGATATTTTTTTGACTCGTAAAGGTGTCACGATACTTTAGGAGAGAATTTTTCTTTGATGTATTTGTCAAAAATTTGTCAGATTCCATCACATGGGTGATTTTGTATGAAGACAGTCGTGGGGCGTGTGATGCGGATTCTCGCTGTCACTAATGTTTCTGTCTCGTGCCAAGATGTAAATTCACATATCGGTTTCAATCTCTATACATTGCTTTCAATTGATACGTCGCCTCCCCAATTGAAAACTTGTACTAACAATATTATATTAGGTGTTAACCCTTGTTTCACCCCGTTAGTTTATATCGGAGCACTCGTTGCAGACCCTCTGACTCTCGCCTCCTCTTCAATGACATTGACGGTGGGCAGAAAGGGTGACTTACTACACGAAGGAAACTCATCCCGAGAAATCAGTGGATCCGTCAGTAACGTATGACGAGATGATGATTTGGAAGATTACATTTATTGGAGAAAGATGAAAATTTCTATTCTAGCAGGGGTCACATAATCTATGTCTATTCCTTTCAGATATAATTACACTGTCCCATCTGTCACTTTGAGACTGGGACAGCAAAAAATAATGAAAAGAAAGCAAAATAATGTAGACAACTTAATGTTATATCCCTCATCTGAAAAGAGTTTTTTAAATTAATTCACGCTTAAATTAATGTCTACATATAAATACATGTGGTAGAAATGTCGCATAAACGTATATACCTTGTTCCTCGACATAGTCATTCCAGGGTACTCTTTTAAGTTTTCTTCTCCTATGTTGACGATCCCATAGTACCCTCCTCGCAAGTAAATAGGCAGGTGGACATCCACTGTCTTCATCGCCACCATTATGGAGCCTAGATTAAGTACATAGTATTGAAATATGTCATATATGTCTTTTTTTAGTAATGATGGTCTGTTTGTAATGTTGATGTTCTTTCTCCCTATCAGTCTCGTTAAAAACTCCCCTCTCTGAGCTCCGTATACGACACAGTCCCTCAGCACGTGGCCGTTCGTTTCTCCACATTTACAATGTTTCGTGTCTGTTTTGCCTATTCTTTTGAAATACGTCTGAAAGTTACTGTGTCCTGTCAGAAATTGAAGTACGCTTGGGGTGGGGTCAAACCATTTCTTTCTTTTCTCTCTCAGCTGTACATTCCGTATATATCTATAACACTTCCATTCCTTTTCTATCACGTTCCATCTTGTTTGCCAAGATTTTATTGATTTGTTGACAGATATTTCCTCCCACTGAGCCCTTCTTGTACCATTTCCCCATTTACATGCATTCTGCCTTTCTTTCTCGTGATTGTTCTGCATGTCAATTTCTGCACGTGAAGATCAATCGGTCATTTGCCTAAAATCTCCTCCAGGACCGTCATTGTCAGTGGTGTGTAACAGCCACTACACCGCAACAAACACAGTCTCTTAAGACTCTCCATTTTGCATTGAAAGTGTATGTTGGCTTGCCATCTTTATCTTACAGAGCATCCATAATACACGACTGCATCTAGACTGCCTTTATAGAACGTCACCAAATCATTTTTTGTTTTGCTGAATTTCGAGTACATTATTCTAGTCAGCCGTAGAGCCTTGTAGTAGAGTCTTTTAACCTTTGTCTGAACACAGTTGTTGACAGTGCGAACTAGCCAGTATATCCCACATAATCAGCATCGAACCAACATACAAGGGTTTCCGTCTCCACACGGAAGCTTACGAGTAAAAATACCTGGAATCAACGCACCGTGGGTCTTCTGTTGGAAAGAGACTGTTACTAACCATTTTGTCCCTTGGGACCGTAACACATTTGAATAGATGGGGTCTTAATGAAGGAAACCTATGTTAAAAATAGGAATATACACTTTCTCACATATTATTAAGAACACAAACATTCAAATCACTTCAATTTATTTCGCAAAGAAGCTGTGTTTACACACGAGTCCTCTGTAGAAATCAAAGTTTTAGGGTGTTGATACTTAGAATCCCCTATTCATTAATTGGATTATTCACACATAAACCCTGAACTCGTGTTATATCCATACTTCACACCTCACTCCAGTTAAATCTTCACTTTAATGTTAATTCATTAATTCGTTGAAACCCCCTTAATGACGCAACCAGTCTGTCACTTATATCTAGCTGTTAGCGATCTTCTTGGATCAGCATTTCAATTTAATATGTGTCTGATACCTTCCCCCTTTCAGGAATCCTAGCTTCTACCCTATCAAAGTTTTTGATTACTAATGTGACTTAATTTAAAGGCTCGACCTAATTAAAATACTTCAATCTCAACTTTACAGGGCTACTCGCTTGGCTAAGTGTCGTATCATCCACAATTGTGAGAGGTCAGGTCGACCAGAATATGAAATATGAGCCAGGATCAGGTTTCCTTAACATAATAATAAAAGAACATCATTAACTTAAACACTATATAATCTACAGTCAATCATCATTGATTACAGCTATATTCAATCCCCAATAATAGAATAATGTAGAGTACCTGAAGGGTACTCGACCATACACCGAGTCAAACACAATTAAATTAAGAGTACAGTAATAGTTCTTTACGGAGCACAAGAAAATAAAACGAATTTACAATATATTGAAAGGAAATACAATACATTACATCACAAGCGTCATAGTATGTGGGACGGAGTGTGGAGCTCATCCCACACTATAATATACCACACAAGTAATCCAAACATTACAAATGAAACGATCAAGAACACTTAGTTGATACTTAGAAGACATACCGTACAAACCAAACAAATATTTATTGAAATGAAATCATTATGAGCTTGAAATGAAATCGTTCCAAGAATGAATTTTGCACGAAGCACGCCCACCTAGCACTGCTTAACCTTTCGCTTCGCTGCCGCCTTGAAAGATTTCTAGATGGACGTTTTAGACGGCAATCACATTTAGTTTATTACAATGGCGTGATGGTGACAACATCGTTACTCGTTCCATTGGTCGGTCGGAACCGCTGTCACAGCGCCCTTCGAAGGCACCGCTCGCTCTCACACCTGCGCCGACAACGGTCACCGGAAGTAAAATATCGGTTTCCTACTGACGCCATGAGATTGCAGTTGCCACCACTAGTGCATGAATAAAATAATCATGACTGCCTACAATTTATTATATGCAATAAATATATAAATAATAATAAAAAGAATTTTAAAATGACAGGGCTACGAGGACCGTAACAACTCTAACATGTCACAAATTAACATGGTATTAATGAAGCTTAAAGGGGTACCCTATTACGATGTGTTTCTTGTATGCAGTAATAATACTTGCATGAATTTAAAATCTGAAAGATTAAAGGACAAGTGTTAAATCCGTCATTTTTAATTCATAAAACTGGAAGTAACTTCTCTGCATTTTAAGAACGGAATTCAATTAATTACGAAAAACATATCACTCATCAGGTGGGACAACAACATGACTGCAAAAGGAAAAAATGTGGTAAATTCAGGTCAAGTGATTCAGAAGCTTAATACAACTGCAGAAACATTGACTGGATAGTAGTTGAAACCTTATTTAATTTTTTTCTTCTCCTCCAAAAATTACATTTTATACTGTTGCGTTCGTAGTTGAGTGATACGTCGTGCTTACACATAGATAATCTGTTTACGTGATACTTTTATAACTAGGAAGTTCTGAAAGAAAGTGAGGTAAATTCTTGTTGTAATTTATATGGAAGTAGAAAAGAGTGGCAGCATGAATTGATGACCGAAATGATGCAACGTTGATAAAAACTCTCACAACAAGTTCGCCCTGCATGCAACCCTATTTAAATAATTTTACACATTTCATAAAACTCTCAAATCTATTTACAAAAGGCGAGGAGAACTATGTTCAGAACTACACTCGAGAAGATTTACTATCAATAAATGTGCGATGAAGATCATGGGAAGAGCCGTGGCTGAGAGAGGGTTGAACCTTCAACCCCTATACAACATCAGTAGCATTCGATATACACGATACAACGAACCTGTTTTACTCAATTTGTAGGTTCAGCCGAGGTATGACGGATAGTGTGCTTTCCTACCACCTCATGAGATGATGGCTCATACTCCAGTTGATCCATGCGGACAGAATTGTTCAGAACGAAGTGTCCTTGAGATACTTCCGTTTCTCCTGCTATTTATCATCTCTCATTCTTGCACTCTTTCGAATCCTCTTCGTTTTCTGGAAAACCCTAAAGGAAGCGCGACATAGTGGAAATCGACTTATGATCAGAACCGTTGTTCACTGTGGAACCTCCCCGATGAAAAACCCCGATAAATGAAATGAAATAAAATAAATCCCCAAGCTCTTCTCCCTGTTACACAACTGAATTATCAGAGTTCTTTAGTTGTAATAAAGATAATTCACACAATTGTTTGAAGGAACAAGAATCTTAATTCTGTTCCTCAAAGAGTTCAAATTAAACTGTTTCAAGTGGATGAGATATTAAGTTTGAGTTCAGCGTAAAATTATTTCTCGTGAAATAAAATTACGATGAAAATTTTCTGAAAAAATAGGGTCATGGGAGACTTTTTTGTTCAGGTAAGCACGTTCCTGATATCTCGGGGACGCGTGGAGCGTCTACTGGAGCGCTTGGAAGCGAACACGGAGCGCTGGGGCAACGAGGAGTCGACAACGCGGGCTCGCCTCATGAAACGCGCCGCCGCCGAGGGCCGAGCCGTGTCGCTCAAGTTCTTGGGCATTGGTGCTTTCGCGCTCTCCTCTTTCATCTTGGCACCCGCCGTTAAGAACGTCCAACAGGTGAGCTACCATCCACTGGTAGCGAATCAGAATTATACCACCGATCGACGATCCGACTCTAAACCATCCAATCAATTTATCAGTTCATCACAAATCTTCGAAGAAGAGTGGGAAGGTGGTTTAAGGGCGTTTTATGTAAACCGCCCGTGCACCTGGGCATTAAAGGTTGCATGAAACATGGACACATATCTACATATCGTTTGGCTTCAAGACTAGCACCAATATTTTTCCTGTGTAGCCCTTACTTGCTAGGAGACCATACGTAGCACACTAGAGTCAATATCCACAAGACCTTCAGCCCCCCTGTCAGAATAAGGACGCCCGGAAGACACCACGTGGAGGCGGTGTAGTACATATGCTCATCACGGTTTTGCATTTTGACTAACCGTCCAAAACATGGACTAATTATTCAAAGATATTTACTAAACGCGTAACCTATTAGTTTCCATATAGATTGAGAATAATCAAATACGCATGTGTTATACTGAAACGCTAGAGCTTGGGCACCTACAGGGTCTGTTGCGGGGCAGTTCGACTTAAAAATAAGTCAAACAAGAAACGAAAGGTTAGCTATCTAAGGAAGTAATTTGGAATGTTTCTTCTTTTGCGTGATGTGACCGTGTGTACAAAGGTGAGTGGCCCCTTTACATTTACAAAGACACACTACAGAAGCATAAGGCAGAAGGTCTGATAACTCATAAGAAGATATACCACTCATAAATAAACATGGGAATCAAATGGAGTTACATAATTCGAATGATTATGGAAACTGAAAGCAGAAACTCTTCCTAAACTTCAAAAATACGTGTAAAACGTGTTGAAAACCGCATATATTTGTTATTCGGTATTATTAAATTATTTATATGAGAAGCGATCTAGTTTATTACTTATTCCGATTATTAATTTCTAAAGATTATGAGATACCATACTGCAAATAAATACAGCTGTCCACGAAATGAATAAATAGTTTATGGTAAAAATGGAGTTAAAAACTGTATACGATTAAGTGGAGGAAAATAGATTTATTTACTGACTGAACCATTAATTACTTACTAAATAAAATAAATTTATCCTCAAATAAACTTTTCAAACCATTAATTTTGTGGGATTTTGTAATTTTTTAAAACGTCATCGATAAAATACGTTCGCTTTGAGGTGGACAGGAGTCCCATAAATCATAGGATGACGGGGGTCACAAAGATTTGTACGTTCACGGAGTTTCGCATTATTATTCAGACATACAAGATCACGAAAATTACAACAGTGAAATATAATTTTTCATCAACTTTATCTCGTAGGTACATAGAGAAAACGTACTTGTATATATTTTTTAATTATTTATTTATTTATAATATAAATGGTATATTGATGCAAAATTTGCTTAGTTCTGTACAAAATGCGAAGTGTTTGTTTTTTCTCGTCTTTTTGACATGTTACGAAAGGGAGGTCAAAGTTGCCTATTTTGGAGAACGTATTTTATTGGTGACCTCTAATTGGAAATGTTACATTGTAGTACTATTTTCGGTAAAACTCCCACGCAAAATTGTTAGAAAGTAAACCACGCATTACAGAAATGATAAATGCCAGAACAAATTTCTGTCGAAACATAATTCATAAGTGTACCTTGCGCATACTTATAACAAATTAATATTTATTTGAATTTAGTGTCAGATAAATGTAACTAATTGTTAATTACAACTAATTAATAACTAATGTAATTATTAATAACAAGAGCATTTCAATTTAATTAATTTCGAAAAAAAAATTCCTATCGCTTAGTGGTATATTTCTGAGTGTTTGAGTTTCTAGTGGACATGACTTGCGGCTGTTGAATTGCTGTAGGTATTCACTGTGGGAGCTGATGTTAATTACAGACACGCTCTGTGGCTGAGAGAACATCCGCTGCAGCCGCCGGTCCTGCTCTTCCGACTGATGCTAGCATCACAGAGACGCTGTTCTCGGAAGGGACCGCGTCTCCCCTTCATTTGGACTACCCGTTGCCGCGCAACCTGCCTACGCCTGCTTGGTTTCCCTTCGACATCTCTGGAACCACAGCTTATCGTGCCATTTACGTCTACCAGGTATTCAAATGAATAGCTCCTACGGTTCTTGGTCCTCTCGCAGCGGAGACTGGGTTACCGTGTTCTGTGATCTGCTTCAGCATTATTATTCTACGAAGAAAACGGACGACAATTAGCACAAATATAATAATTAATAGTTTCAATGATATTTTCGAAGTTCACGATTCTTTCTAAATACCGTTTGAGGTGGTGGTCACTAGACAATAAATAAATATTATTTTATAAAATACTTATTTAATAAAGTAAATTAATTAAATACTTTCGTTCGTATATAACATTTGTATGGGTTTTACCTACTTACAGAACTATATTCTTACTTTTCCATTTTTGATAATTTGAAGGAAAGATTGATTACTACGTAAATGGATAAACCGGACTCTTTAGTAGAACCTTACTAGCATGATTATCAACAACTTCCTCATGACATACACATATTTTGAAATGAGAAAATAATGAAGTATTTAATAAACGAAAGTTTTACATGGTGATAATTTTTTAGTGGCATCGAAGTGGTCGTAGTTCTGTAAGGATACCACCTTGCTTTTACTTCTATATTGACAATAATAAGGGAAAGTTTTTGAAAATGTCATTAAATTTTCTTTCAAACAGTTATTAAATTTTCCCTTCTGAAATTTTGTAAGACAAGGGCAAGTAAAGAAGCAACAAGTTCATCGCATGTAGTTTTATGATTGTTTAACCTGGCATTGAGAGGTATAGTAGATGATCTTACAAAAAAACTTGGAAAATGTGCATGTTAAATTCTATTGGTAGATTTCAGATTTTCATTCTCTTGATTGACATATTTTGTTTGGGTATTGGGTGACTGCACTGGTAAATACGGAGGATGAATCAATTGTGAGGTTGGTTTTACACGTGGGGGTTTAAAGTGCATTGTTCCCGGTGAAACGTTGAAGGCGCTTAGCTTTTTTTAAATGTAATTATTTACGAAAAAGAGAGGGTTGATTAAGTTATTGTACGAAAAAAATTATGACTACATTGTTCAAAAACAACGTAACATAACATAACTCAACAACTGAGCCAAGACTATGATGACTTTATTTACTATAAACCGTCGTAATGAATCTTTGGCCGTTAACCTAACCCAATTGCCAATGCCAACTTTGAAAACTTGTCATAAAATCATTTGTTTTACGGAAAGGCCCTCCGTTGTTAACATATTGCTTCAAAAATTGCACTATTTATAATTGTTTTTAATAAAAACAGTTTTATCTGTGATAACTTAAACCAAAATTTCTTCCTTTAATCTAGGGAATGAAAACTAACGATATTCCGTAGATATATGACGAACATTGTGAATCATCCGTCCATGAAGCTCATTTTAGTAATGTTTTCTAATGTTGTATTTAGATAACTTCAAATATTTAAACATTTTTGTTTGATACTACAAATAACGATGCGTGAAATATATTAATTATTTTCGATTGCTCGTCAAATTTCATTGCAGTGAAACTGTATGAAAATTAAAAGGTTCGTCATGTAATTAAAACTCAATCCATGTAACGATATATAAATACATTTATTGTCAAAAAAGCAGTTACAAATAAGCAGCATCAAGCAAGGGACCATCACATCAATTCAGATCAAAGTCTCTAAGGCAGAGGGGAATTGAAATTTTCTACACACTGCATAGATAACAATAAAAAATAGCTGTGTTCCAATATTAACATAATACCAACAAATTTGTATTTATAAAACCAAAAAACTTGTTTCAAAAGTAGGTATTATTATGAAATGTCGATTGTTCGGAAAATATTGTTAATAAATCGAATCTCTTACAATACCTCTAAATTCGAGGCTTATTATTTCAATAGACGTCACCACTATTATCGGATTTTTTATTATAAGTAATTTTCGGAATTTTTGATTTAGGATATTATTTTTCTTGTAAAGGAAAGATACTCAACAAAAAATGTACCACTAATATTTTATAATAAAAATTTGTTTATCTCATAAGTTTGTGAACCATTTTAGTAGGAACCATTTCATAGAACGTATAAAATAGTAAATATATTATACAGGGGTTTATTTTATAAACGTACAAATAATTTCATAGTATTCGATTCCTAGGAAAAGGAACAAAATGAAGTATGAAACGCTATTATTCATATGAGTTTAGTTTTATCTGAACTCAACCTTGGCACGGTTGAGTACATTAATTCTGTAACCCCAACCTGGCCCGATACTTTCTCAGGTTTTCGTTTGGGTAGAGGCGGATTTTTTATACAGGTTCTCTAGGTTCTTGCCTAGTTTCGGATTTTGTATTTTAGACCTCTCAATTTGAACTGCTGTGGATGCCACAACAAATTGTAGAAAAATCTAATTAACTCCATTAAATTTGTGATGTTCTTCCGCTTATACTCAAGTGAAAAAAATGGTTCTTCGAATGAAAAATACTGGTTTAGAAAAAGAAATGTTTCAAAAAACGCGAAATTTTACCGTTTTTTTCGATACGTCGACTTTACTATTTTTTATACAATAAACTAAAAGTGTCAAAAATATTTCTTATTCAGAAAATCTTAACTATTGTTTGTGACGTCATTTCAAAATTTCGAGCTTCTTCATGCGAAATATGAGTCATTAACGTTTTCCAAAAACATTGCTACAAACGACCAGGCATATTTTTAAGGAATAAAATGAATTCTGTCACCTTCAGCAAATGCCGTGATCACATGATCAATGAATTTAAACGTTTAAAACTTAGTATGTAACCACAAATAAGTGATAAGCAGAACTATGTTTTCATTTAGCGACGAGCGGCACTGAAGCGGTCAAGTACTGTCTGGTTCTGCATACTGACTGGAGCGCGCATACCAAGTTTTAAATAAATCAAACAAAAGTCTAGCTTTGGGATTATTCTGAGTCGCAATTGGGGCAAACATAACTAAGACCACCTTCTGTGCACTCTTCGTGAACCCACAGTTTTACAAGTGGGGTATTGTATCCACTTTTCTCCGGATCTGCTCTCTGAATACGGTTACAAATAAGACAGTGGCACTCCTCCTCTTCTGATGGTGATTCCTGTTGTGTATTAATTATTCCCCTTTTGTGGTATTTCTTTTGTTTCCTCCATCCAATATTTTCTGAACTCGCTATCATCCCGAGTTCGAGCTGGTGATAAATTATACTTAATGGTAAGTTCGTATGCCGATTTTCTTACCTCCTTCTTTGATAGGCCAAAATATATACCTGCACATCGAATCAAGTATTTTGAAAGCTCTCGCTCCTGCTCTTCATTAAAAACTGGGTTGTATGCTTTGTATCCCATGTCTTGATTTTCTTCCTCGCCAGATGCATCTCGCTTTCGTATATATCTTAGGAGCAAACTCCATGCTTCTCCGCCGCTTTTCGCAATAAATCTCCTGCTTTTACCTCTTCATAAGTCTCCGAGTCTTTAAATTAAAGAAAATTAAATAAATATGTTGTTTCAACCCTACCCACAAAAAGTGTCTCAACCTTTCCCAACCCCTCCTTTAGGTAGAAAACAGTTTATAGTAATGGTGACAATAATGACACATTAAAACTAGTCACGATGCCGTATTCTGCAAGTTTCATTTCAATCACAAAAACACACCCACTACTCTCACTTGAGTAGAAAACATAATAATCGGAAAAATCTCCGAACAAAATTACTTATTTTTGGTAATCAAAATTCAATAGGGCATCCTATAAGCAACTGCAAAGCGCGGTGAGCGACGCAACGCTGGGGTTTGTGTTCGGACCTGTTGTCAGCTTCGTTCGTCTCGTGGACGCCTCACCCCACCACTTACGGTTTGAGATATATATGTTTTGTTTCAACTGTACCCAGTCTCCCCTACCACTCTCGCTTTCAGAGCCTGGCCATCTTCACTATCTACATCTCAACAAGCACCCTGGACAACCTGTATGTCAGCATGATAATCATCCTGTCGCATCAGCTGCGCCTCTTGAACCGCTGCCTGGAGCGCGTGCGCGAGGGAGCAGCTCGGAAGCTGGGGATCACGGAGGAGCCGGCACCCGGCAGCGCAGCCCAACTGCGACTGAACGTCGCCTCCGAACGTGCTTTTCGGCAGTGCGTAATTTTCCATCAGTCTATCGGCAGGTGCGTTACCACTTCACTGTTTCTGAATTCTTTAACTGCGGTGTCATTCAATACGAGCAATCTGCGGACTCTGCTCTTGTGCTGCTTCGTCTAAATGTACGAATATTGGTCCCGGTTCCTATTCCTATTCCGTAAGGTTATTTTGGGTTCAAATTCTGAACGTAACCGTTAAAAGAGTAATGATTTTAAATTCTAAATAATAATTATTACATTAATGTAAGTATTGTTAATTGAATGAAAATAACTTCTTATATACCTTGACTCATTTCATAATAAAAATAATTTTTAAAGCAATACATTTCCTGTCAATAAGCATTTACAAACTGCATATGGCCACGTGGAGGGCAAAGGACTAATATATTCTCCGGAATCAAGCAATGGATCATCCCATCAATTCCGGATTTGTCTTTTATTGCGGATGTATCATTTATTCGCCACCTTAACGTATGAATAAAAATAATTAGCTACATGTTATAGTATCAACTGAATACCAACAAATTTATATTTAATAGAATACAAAATAATATTTAACGAATACGTACTATTATTAATTTTTATTCGGAAAATTGCAAATAAATCGTAACTATAAAAGAAAACTCGATTTTGTTTCGAAATGTGAAATTAATAATACCAATAGTATTAATGAGACTGCCACCTCTAGGTCAGAGCTCAGAGATCGTATTATAAAATCCGCCTCTACCCGAAGAAAAACCGGAGAAAAACCTGGCCCAGGATAGTATACAGAAACCAAATGGAGTCATTTCATATGGACATGATGCCAAACTTGCAAAATGATATTGACCGGCTTAAATACTCATTTACTCTGCTCAATTAGTAGCTCTGTTTCTGAGTTTGAACTGCTGAATTATACTCAAGAGGAGGGGAACGCGCTGGCTCTCGAGTTCCTACACCGAACCTCCTCCTACCCTGTCCGTAGTTACCCGCGGTTACCCGTAGCATTCGTCGAAGAACAAATCGCTGGAAACCTCTGAAATAGAGAGAACAAAAAGTTTTAAAATGACAGGAAAAAGACACTTTTTTAATCTGTGAGATGTGCTTACTACAATTTGATGACTTCACAAGAAACATGAATGCAGGTCTAATTTCGACCTGTTCATCTTTTGTCGTTGGTATTCATGGACAAGGTAGAATGTGACAGGACTTTTTCAAGAATATCAGAGTATTTCTAATCCATTTAAGTGGATTATAAATAACATCAAAAATTTGATAACATTCATGTCTCGTTCGATATTTAGTTAAAATTCTTATTTAGAACGTAACCGTGAAATGTTAAGAAAAATAATAATTTGCATCAAATGCACGCATCTGTCAGAGAAAATCTTTTCCAAATATCTTAACTTGTATCCTCTTCACTCACTTCCCTCTAGCTGTTTCTGAAACTTTGGGTTCTCTTCAGTCACTACAAGTTTTAGTGGGGAGTTGTTACCGGCAAGTCACTCTTGAAGGGATCCAAATTAGTAAACATTGTCACATATTGCCTTGGTTTTGAACGTCTATGCGTTTCACAGTGCTTTTCATGGATTTAACAAACTTCCGCAATCTCGTTAGCGTGTTTGCAGCTGTTCACGATACGCGCAGATTCCCCAGACACTTCGCATTCACATATATTCTCTAAAATCCTTTACATAGTGTTTTTCATTTTGTTCCTATAATTTTATTTAAGTCTTGAAAGAAATTGTTGTTCTCGTGTGAGTTGCAGACTTCCCGGACAATTTGGTTATTGTGGATGTTCATCACAAATATAATTTTTGTAACATCGATTCCTTCAGTTCTATAGTTTTATTTACACGACTGGCCATTAAAAGTGTTGCCCAAGCTGACTTCTGAATATTTTTTAATTTATTTTAATCGAATTACCTGTCACATATTTAATACATCATCGTTTCGGTCCTTATATGTGGCTGGTAATTCGATTAAAATAAATTACATTATCAACTATACCAGTGTATAATTCATATTGTTCCGGGGTGCCGTACAAATAATTGGGAAGTCCTCTGACAGATGCCCTGGAACACAACACATTTATGAAGAGGGAGGACCAGTTTCCAAGGAAGCAAATTGAGGAATGTAAAAAAAAAGAGAAAGAAGCAAGCAAATTTAAGCTTATGAATTTAATGAGTTGAATTTTGTCACAACATTGTATGTGGTAAATGAAATAAAAATTGAAATACATAAACGAGATAATTGAGGAATCAAAAACAGGATTAAGCAGAATGGTTATGTACAAAGCCATGTATAAACAAATCAGTAATCTTTCTAAATAATTACACAATTGGCTCACCATTAACCATCAATTCACAGACTACTTGTGTATTTCAGTATTTCATAGAATTACTGCTTGATAAAGTTAAAGGAATATGCAAAAGTCAACAAGACTTATTATTAGAATGGAAATTCATATATTAATGATGCAGTTTGATCAACACTACATTGCGTACTTCATTATTACATAAAATTACTGCTTGATAAAGTGAGAGAAATACCCAAGATCCAAAAGGACTTATTATTAGAATGAAAAATCCTATATTACGGGTGCATTTTAATTAAGTGTTCAAGTTCATGCCATTCTGTAATGTTTTATATATTTTCCTTCAGAATCTTGATACAATAAATTAGAATTTGTCTGTCAAGAAGAAGGGAAAATGCTCTGCTCTAGGTTACAATGACGAGACCATTTCGAGAACCAATAAAATAATTGAGAACAAATTGAACACATGTAACCTGTTGTTACGGAGCAGTTCTTGGTTCAAGACATGAACACCCACACACATTCAACACATGGATTGTCACCAAACACGTTACGTCGCGAACTTAAATTGTAATACTCAAGTTTTGTATTCCAGTTGGCGGTGACTTCGGTCCGTAGTTCGATATCTTGAAGCACCGTGACACGCGCACGAATGGAAGTACAATGATGCACACGCTTGGTCCGCGTGCGCGAATTGAATTATATTAATAGATAGCACACGCGCACATGAATTGAAGTACAGCATGGGAGCAGATCGCCGGTCGCGTACGGCAACTTGTGAATGTGCTCTTAAAAGTAACTTAACAACAATAGTACTTGATGTTACTCACTCGTTCGAAGAATAATGGTTGGAATGCGGTAAGTGGGGGGTGGGCGCAAGGGTGATTTGGCGAGCATACCATCTCGCGCGGGGTAAGCTTACTTGCCGAAATAGGTTTGCAATTATGCGTGCCGAAACACATATTATCTGAATATTATGAATTACAAACAGAAATAGGGATTAGTGGAAGACTTATTCTAATTCAAGATAAATTTGAGTTGCCAAGCATGTACTAATTAGTACACAAAGCTGCTATCTCTGTCAAGAAAAGCAGCAAATGTGCGACTGGACATTGAGTCGAAATGAGCTTGGATAACAGATATGGTTACATTATGCTTCGTACTGCATAGTGCACTCACCCTCTACGTCTGGTTCAAATCCCGATTGACTCCAGTAGATTTTGCAGTTGTGGACAAAACGGGTTCGCGGCGGGTTTTCTCGGGATACTTACGTTTCCCCTGACACTCATTCCCCCATAACTTTCACTTATCATTCACCCCTGACCTCATTCTCACATTACCCTTGTTATTTGAGTAGAATAGTGCAAATACAATTAGTGGTACGCATACCACAAATAGTGATAAAATTGTCTAATGCAGAAGCAATTCTGGCACGATTTCAGCATCATCATCGTGCCACGTTGCTTCAAATCAATGCTAATTTATCGGTCGTAGAAGCCGTCGACATATGGCATGCAGTCTCTCAACACCTCATGAACAGATTTTCTCAAAGAATTATAGATCTTAAGAAACAAAGCAAACGTCGAGAAGAATGGACAAAAAGGGACCGTACCCTATGCTGTTATCCAAAAAGATAGTGTCATGGATGTCTCGACGATAGGGTCAGCGGAGTATGCATGAAGGATTTCAATTTTGCTAAAGGATATGACTTTTTTGTATTGTAATTGAAACTTACAACATTTTTATTCATATATTGAAAGGGGAAAGCAAATTCGTTAATATTTGATGTGAAATTAGGCTTCAAAGGGGATAGTCCGACAGTACCAGCTAATAATCGTTCTCATAACGGTTGCAAGGTAAAAGTGGTTTACAGGAGTCATGCATAAGAATGAAGATTACCCGACAATATATTCCTGGCACGTCGAATTTAGTTTTGTGTTGTGTAAACTATGGCCGAATCAATGTGATTACGAGTTTTGCGCGGCCTAAGAGTTATATCTAAGCCTCGTTATATCTATTCCTGTTTTTTAGGTGCCTTTTTGAAATTAGTTACTTTAGTTTTATCTATATTCTCTAAGAACACACTAGCCGGTAAAACATTTCCAACATCTTTTAAAAATAATATGGAACACGGACATTTATAAAATGGTCCTGTTTGTTCAGTACCGGTTACCTAATCGTCTTGCAGTACCAACAGGTAATTATTAATTCTGTCGGTCTTGTTTCAGAAAAAAACCCTGCAATATATCTCTCTCAAACTTGCAATTAAGAAATTTGATAGTAAACATTTATTAATATGAACAACTTTCTATATATGTTCGAGTATTGAATAAAGTGTACGATAAAGTGTAATCGATTGATTAATTCTTGGCAAATTTCGTTATGCTAAAGAATTCAGGGCGATAGAAAAGTTCCTAGATTTACTATAAAATATTACCAGTCTTAAAATAAATTATTTAAACAAACGTTCCAGTCCTACACGGACATATTGCACAACTTCCATCTAGTAATATTAGAATGTAATTTTTTTAAATGTAGAAAGTGAACTACAGTAAAAGTTTTCACGTCTAATTTACGGCAATTTCTGGGTTTTTTTCTTTGCCTTTGTGGTTTTGCCTGGTAAGTAAAAGTACTTGATACAATTTTCTTTGTACTTTTTTTCAAGATACTAATTATATATTAATTACAATCAACTATTCTAAAACTGACTTAATGGCTTAAAGGAAATAACTTTTAGTGATGGAAAAACGTTATAGAATTAACTATTTATTGGGATTTATTGATTTGTCAGAAAAATCATATGATAACTGAAAAATAATGGACAGAAAGGAAGACAGTAGAGAATGATCGAGTCTGATTGTCATTATTTTCTTAGTTTGTAATTAATGATATTACAAATATTCTTATATTTTCACCTACAATACTTTTTTTCGTGCAATCATTAATATCATATTTTCCTACTTCACTTATTTTTGAAAATGATAATAGAACTATGAAAAGAAGCCTGTCCATCGGAGCAGATAATCTCAGACCTTTTAGTCAATGACTGACTACATTAATCTGAACTGTGAAAAGATAAATCTCAATTTAATGCAGAAAATAAAATATTTGTGATGTAATTAAAACTCAAGTTCCTTCACAAAATTACATTTAGATCTGCATTTGCATTTAATTTAATCCTGTTAATGTAATTGAAATATTTCGTCTTTGCTTTTACAAAATAAAATTTTGCTTTTTAAAAAATTCATTAAAAATTAAATCATCATCAAAAGTATCTGATACATAATTAGTTGCATAAATATAAATTTAATACTTTTAAAACACACTAAAGATGTAGTTGTTCTCTTACCATCACGTAAGACATGCTGGTCGTTGATGCTTATCACACAAAACTACGGAACTAAATAAAGCAATTTTCTTCTTATAATATTTGACCAACGGAGTCAGCGTGGCTCAGTGGATAGAGCACTGAGTTGCTGGCTGGCTGGCTGGCTGGCTGGCTGTGGATCGATCCCCGGTGAGGTGGGGATTTTCATCACGCCTCAACATCCAGACTGGTTCCCAGGTCTACTCAGCTTGCTATAAAATGAGTACCAGGATCTATCCTGGGGTCGAACCGGTCGGAGCGAGATGCTGACCACATCTCCTCCTTCTAGTGCCGGGGTCAAGAAATCGGGCGAGCTCTACCCTCCGCGAAGGCCAAAGCCCACAAAGGGCTGTAGTGCCAGAAAAGAAGAAGAATATTTGACCGATATCACGAAGTTAAGACCAAACTATGACCCCAATTTTTACAAAACTCTACTTACAAACATTAAAATGGAGTAGAAAATTAGCAACATGAAAATAAAAATTGCGGAAATATTTACCAAATTGTTCGGAAGTTTTTGCCAAATATAGAACAATATGTTCCGACTTGAGTTTTTCTTACTTTTACTCAATCGATAAAGTGTCTCTCCTCTATTACTGACTGGTTTGTTTCCGAGTTTTAAATTGAAACATTTCTCCATCAACTTTTATAACTGTTCCGTCCATAATATCTTTTATGTGTAATGATCAAACCATTTCAATTGTCAGGTGGAAAAGCGAACCTCATTGTCCGAGAGTATCCACTAATATATGCACTTGTTATTATTATGTAATTTATCTTTGTATTTCCTAAGGAGTGAGACTTAGAGGAAAAATTACTTCCCACAAAACAATGAGGTATGAAAATTTTTCTACTGAAATTACAAAAATATCACTCTAGATGCAGAAAAAATAATAACTTTATCGATGTTCAGTTGTTCTTCAATTGGTATGATCGTGCTCATTATCATGTGCAGGTGCGTTACGGAGCTGGAAGCCGCCATCAGCCCTGCATGCCTCGCGCAGTTCCTGGCCAGCGTAATAGTTATTTGTCTCACAGCTTTCGTCTTATCTGTCGTAAGTTACTTCTAATTTCAAAACTACTGAATATTTCATCTTGTAAGTGAATTAAGACCTAGTTAAGTAAAATGAAATGTCTCCCTGCTTTTCAAATGTTGAGCCACATTGAGGGACTCTACAATGCTACATAAATTTTTCTTTTTCACCTCTGTCGTGAACACAGTTTTAACTGGCGTTCTAACTGCACCAAGACCCATCCCATGTGTTAAAACCGCTCGTAACATTCTCAAAAACACAAGAAAATGCCCCTTACATAAATACACATCGACACTTCCAAAAAATAACTTTTCTCTTCCAAATTACGTGCGACACATACCTCACTTGTCTTTCTCCCTCTCTCCTAGCTTTCTGTCATTGACATGTATGTCTTTTCTTTATATCTAAATTTATAAGATCCTAATGCCCTCTATCTCTAATTTCATGGGTATTTTCCATGCGAATTTACACAATTGCCATTTTACTCTACATAACCATTTCTCTCCTATTTGCTCACGGACAGGAAAAGTCCCAGCGGGGGCGCAGGTGGTAGTGTTGTTGCTTATCACCAAGTCATACCGGGTTCGATTCCCGATGGGGCCAGAAAATTTGTAGCTTTTCATTGTTAATGTTCCAGTTCATACAGCTGTGACTACTGAAAAGAAAACATTCATCCCTCTATCCAGCTCCTAGTATCAATACTAACTACTTCTACTAACCCCTCCACGTGGGTTACGTTGATGGTAAACCCTGTTAACCAGCCCACCTACTTACAATGTCCTACTACCCAACTCCTAACTCCTATCGCTCCATGTAGATGAGTTTCAATAGCACACTACTTTTGCCATTTACAAATACAACAATAAATAAACGGACAGGAATCTTCTTACAAACACTCCCGTTAGCACATCTTTAACGGGCTCCCCACCACTGTTTTTCAGCAGCCCCTTTGACTGTTCCTCTTTACACAAACACCCGCAGAAATATTTCGGAACTCCTGAGTCGGAGACATGTTTCTTAACACCAAGTTTTAAGATCGTCCATTCTGCAAATGATTTTTAAGTAGTGTAACGTTTATTTAAGTGATAATTTATTCAATATTAACACAAAAATAAATGTTACAAAATAATTTTTGCACAAAAAAGTTAATTTGTCACGTTAACAGGAATATTACAATAAGTTTTTTAGACATAATGCTCCACAGAAAATAAATAAATATAAACAATCCATTTTTAAAATATTATTATATTTCGCTGTTCGTTGCAGTCCCATTGCATTCTGAGCGTCCTGTCGGATACTTATGGTTTCAGGAAACTTTTGTAGTATTCGAAAGAAATGAGGTCCTTGTCACGTATGCAATTAGTATTACTATTTTTCTCTTTACTTAAAAGTATGTTTGGACTAGATTTTAAAAATTGCAATGAAAAAAATAGAGTTAATAAAGTAATTATTCTTAGATACAATACAGTACTTGGTTCATATCGTTAAAAAATTATTTTATCCTCAGCTATTTTGAAGTCTTTTTTCCTATATACTGTGAACATTCATTGGGTTTAGATTTCTGTCATGGTAGTGTTTGTTCAGGTTGTGTAGAAATTCAGGAAATTTCAAATCCTTTTCTCAATTTTCAGTTTATTTCTTATTTTGTAATTTTAAAAATCTATAATTTTGACTTAATATTTAGAGCATTAAGTTTTCTAAATATTTATTTTAGGAATAAATTTAAAATTACATCTATTCAAGAGATTTTATAACTTGAAATGATACAATTTCACTGAACAGGTATTTCGATCTACAATTTAATCAGTGTAAGGGTAGGTAAGTTAAACTACATGGTCACGTCTTCAATTTAGTATCACCACGGTCTAATATCATACAGTCGTAACATACCACAGTAATACCGTATACTAGCCTAGCAGCTGGCGGTAGTGGCGCCTATATCCTCCGGCGAGTATCACTCTCTCTCCACAATGCGCGCTGACTACGATGATATTCACCTACGATCAAATTGATTACACGTAGGGATACTTCACCACTTGAAGGCGCCATTGCGCTACATGATAAGGTATCTAGAATTATCCCTATGTATATATTCATTGTAAGTATGAAATTGAATAAATAACCCTTATTATTATTACTTAAAGATAACGTTTATTAATATATCTTATTATTATTTACAATAAGACTATATTATGCCAAAGTTAGATACTATGTTGTAACTTGAATCTTGTATTGGGCTTAATGTCGAAAAATAATCTTTATTATACCACCTTTTTTATTCCATTGAAATCCTCTTTGACATAATTTTGGAAAATACTTCGATTAAAAATAAATAATTTCCTTTAAAAATGAAAAATATATTTCAGAGTAAGATAATTAACATTTTCTAATTTTTTTATGTTTAACTGTGCAAGGGTACCAAGAAAGAAAGAAATCGCCCAAATTGTCAACCTTCAAAATGAGATCTGTGATTTTTCACAGCCATTATTACTCTTTTTTAATATTGTCAGTACATCATTCATTTTCCCTCAAACTCAAACACCGCAAACACAAACTCTTCAAAACGTTCCCATCTATAACTCATTTTAAATTTTTGCTAGATATTCAAAAATTTGTCGGGGATTTTGTTTGCAATAAAAACAAAATATTTAATTTGCAACCTAACTAACTCAAAACATTACTCCAAACACTAGATTAATTAGATGGACAAGTTCAAAAGATTACAAATAAATATGTACTTAGGAAATGTAAATAATATATTACTATTATGAGTTTCATTGATTTAATGAAAATAGTATCAGTAGTATTGATAATATTCCCATTTACTTTAAGTCATTTCAAACCTACGCTAAGGCTACTGGGTTTCTCAACTTATGATTACTCTACTTTGTTTTGATCGAGTTAAATTAATACTTATGATCTAAAAATGAAAGCTTTATTTGCTCACAACCGTGTTTGTCAATGTTCTTAAGCAAAGCCTTTTCTCTAAGTAAAGCCGCAAAGAAAGAGTTTCAATATTTGTAGAATCGAAGTACATAAGAGTATCTCACTTTTTAAAAGGTTGGATCTCTGGTCTCGTGAGTTTTCTGAGGACGAAGACTTGTAAAGGTCTGACGAACGACCCCTCGAGCTCACGGTTGACGGCGGAACTGCAAGTTCTTTTTTATTCATGGGTCGCTCCATGTTACGTGCTTGCCTGGGTGGACCGTGCACGTAAAATCAAAATTCGCTCCCTCGTTCAACGTTTCGGGCACTCAGGCATCCAGCGCGTGCCGTGGTAAATGGAGTGGGACATCGTTTGGAGAGGTTCGTTTTCTTTAAAGTTTCTCATAAGAAGTTATTGTAAGTTGCCGATCGAAAATTATGATAGCCGGAACTGTCAGTACTTGGAAACACCAAAGGAATTTATTTACTCCTGTTACTTAAGTTAAGATATAATGATAATTATGTGACGTTTAAGTCTTTACTTTTGTTTAGCAAAACTACGTAGAAATGACTTGTGAATAAATTACTTGTGGAGACACTAAATCAGACTTTTTCCTTTTTTGGGATACTCATGTTGTACACGATACATTACTTTAGTTTTTAAGATATTCATTATTTTTGAAACTATTACACGTTTCTTTAGTTGTTCCATGCACATGAGAAATATTTTGTTCGAATAATTCTTGTCTTAAGTAATGTAGAGATTTCAAGGAAAAATTCTTCAAGTAATCACGAATACTATCAATCGAAACTTACTCATGTTTAAAGTATCAAATCGTGTCATTCTTTCGACAGATCTCAAGCAATGCAGGTCGCCGCTAGCGCTGTGAGTTATATACATTCAGATATCGACTTCCAGAGCGATTTAAACTACGTACCGAACAAAGTTACAGCTTCCGCATATTGGTGAGGGGTCCTTAGACACCTATTTAAGACAGTGGTGATACTAGTGTGTTAGAAACATTAGAACAATCGTTCTGCATATTTATGTCTCACGGTGATGAGGCAGAAACTGAAATAATGTGATCTTTAATGCCCTCTCCCTTATCAATAGAGTAGAATCTTCAGTGACAAACCTAGAATAACGGAGAACATTCAACAACTCCGCACGCAGCAACGGACTCGATCACCAGTGCTTCCGTACAAATGACCTCAATCGGTGCCGCTTTTCCTCAACAATCCGCAAATGCACACTCACCTGGCGCCGTTAACAGACATACAGGTCACTTAAAAAGGTCGCGTGGCCACAGACGAACATCTTTCTAAGAAAAAACAGAAAATGCACTTAAACAATACCGAACCACAATGTTTCTGGCAAGTCTGTATTCTCTGTGGAAACCTCTAACATATGCCCGTAAATTACTTCAAGAACACTGCAAAACATGCAAACAACCACAGAAGAAATTACTCCACCACCCAAACCACCCCCAATTTGTATCCACGATGTTTCACCACTCGGTTACAAGATCCCATGTAAGTGTATTACTCAGTTAATAGGACAAAATGTCACCCTTAATTTCAGAAACGATTCAGTTAAAGTGAATTTGCAACTTTTTCTTCCCTTCTACTCCGATGTTAGCCATAAGTATCGGGAATTTTATATATACATCTTGGGGATATCGCACTTTCTCACCCAATGGTAGAAAAAGTAATTTCTTCTCCATATTTAACATACATGCTCAAGCTCCCACCACTCATTTACATTATTCCTTTAATCGAGAAACACCTCTCGGTATCCTTGACATTGCGTTGAGCAGGTCCTGGCACGAACCACGTAATCAAACTCCACACATAGAGTACTACTCTAACCATTGTCCAGTACTACTCGCGTCACATTTACGAGGTCCCAAGAACTGGCTTATAATTTAAACATATTTTCTGAAGGAATACGCTTTGTCTCATCAATATTAATGGCAATAAAACCTGAACTCATATTATTTCACAATGTCGTACAGGTCCTTATTCTTCTCTCTTAAATTTCAGTATTCTGCACTGCGTTTTTGATCACAAATGAAATGCAAATTATTTTAATTTACACGAGAAAAACATTCATCACTCAGTGATGAAGAAAAATTTTTTAATTCTGAAAAAATAACTCAAAATATGTTGGAAATGATACTTGTTTAACCATCGAATACTTCATGCCGATGGATTTCTAGATCAAGTAATTATTTTTAACTGTACGTAGTTCTTTGTGGATTCGTTATGTTTCTTATTTGCTTAAAACGTAACAAACGAAATCACTAAGAATTTAAGAACCTCGTTGTATATTGACTCAACGATAGTACACTCCACGTTAAATACATTGAGCAATGTTGTGTCATTCAAGGAAAATAGTATTTACACTTGTAGAGTGAATTTTACTAACCAAACTTCGATTCTAAAATTTTGAGATGCAAGTGTAAAACACACAGATTCTTTTGCACCCTTTACCTCCGTTTAGCTTGCCTCAACATCTTGACTACCTAATAAGGTACCTAATATGATATGGGTCCTTTCCTACAGCACCGTAATGTGTGATATTTACCAATTAACGTTTTCTTGCAAATTACAAAAGGGAGAAGAAGGCAGTACACGAAGGATTCACGCATCAATATTTAATTAGTCAACACTATACAAAATATTGAAATATTTTCCTCTAAATTTTTACAAAACTGCAAAAAATACCTTCTTCAAACTCAGTCCTATGCATACTGAGTGATCAGTTAGACTGTAAAATAATAGTTATGATTTAAAAGTTTAATTTTCTTAAAAAATTGAGTTAGCAAAAATTAAGTAAATAAAATATTTATATAAATGTTCATTAAGCTATTATTTTATTTTATTTCATTTCATTTTATTTCATTTTATTTCATTTTATTTCATTTTATTTCATTTGAAACAAAGCCACTTACTTGCGGAGTACCCCAAGGATCAATTCTCGGCCCTATACTCTTTTTATTGTATGTGAACGACATGTTATCATCCACATCAGATTGCAAAATGGTTCTTTTTGCTGATGACACTAATTTACTATGTAAACACGCCAATGCTCAAAAAGTTTTGTCTAACCTTTCGACTTGGTTCCATGCAAATCGTCTCATTGTAAACACTGACAAAACAGTGTCTATGTCATTTCACAATAGTATCACAAAATCTTTACCCCAGGTTTCTCTTTCTTTAAACGGAACACAATTAAAAACTGTTACAAATACAAAATTCTTAGGTCTCCATATTCAAGACAACCTCAAATGGAATTGTCACATTGACAATCTTAATTCCCAATTAAGCAAATTGTGTTACGCATTCCGAATCTTAGTTAACGCAGTTAGTCCACGTATTTCCCGTTGCGTATATTTTGCAAACGTTTACTCCCATTTACGTTACGGCATTACCTTCTGGGGTAATTCCGGTCAGAGTATTCAAACTTTCAGAATTCAGAAGAGGATAGTTCGGATAATTTGTAAATCTCACCCCCGAAACTCTTGTAAACCTTTATTCAAGGAATTAAATATCTTAACACTTCCCTGCATTTATATTTATGAAACAGTCGTGTTTGTTAAGACCGAATTACTGAAGTGCCACCCTTTCTTTATACGAAACAGTCTCGTTCACGAACACTATACACGCAATAGTAGTAATATTCATCGCCCTAGAGTGTCAACCACTCTTTGCCAAAAGGGACCATACCATTCGGGAATCGTTCTATATAATTCCCTGCCCAAGAATATAAAAGATATTATGAAATTGAATATCTTCAAATCCGCGGTTAAAAACTACCTCCTGCACCAGTGCTTCTACACTGTAAAAGAATTTATTGATTTTAACAAAAGTTAAATTCGTCTTGTGCTTTATCACGCCATTGCTGTAGTACTTTTTAAACAACTTATAACAATTTCAAAAACTATTTTCTTGCATGATTGTGTTGTCTTATGGCTCATATTAATTTAGTTTTATGTGTACTCAACATTGGCACGTTTGTGTACATAAATTCTGTAGCCCCATCCTGGCCCGGGTTTTTCTCCGGTTTTCCTTCGGGTAGAGGCGGATTTATCATACAGGTTCTCTAGGCTTTGTCTAGGGGCGGGTCTATTGTAACAATAAATCGTGAATTTAGTGTTATTTCAATTCTTTTGATTTTTAAGCACTATACTCAGAATAATCTATAGTTCGATAATAACTTACATGTAATTTTTTGCTTAAAATTACAAACATATTGACATTCTATTAGTATTATAACTCGCTGCTAACTTTTTATCTTATCTAGGAATTTTTGCTGAAATTTTTGAATCCGCCTCTGCCTTAGGGCCCTTGATCGGAATTGATGGGATGGTTCCTTGCTTGCTTCCGGAGAGTAAATTAGTTTTTTTCCCCTCCACGTGGTCATACGCAGTTTGTACTGTTTTTTGACAATAAATTTATTTATTTATTTATTTATTTATTTCATTTTAATTCATTTTATTTCATTTTATTTCATTTTATTTTGAAATTACATTGGTTAAATTGTTATTGGTCTAAAACTAATACGACAGCATAAAATTATAAAATAGTCAAAAGTACGTAAATACTATGAAGTATTCGTTTAACTGGTAGCGTAGTTGAATGTTCAATAGTACACAAAAATTATTACTTGATGTTAATGCATGAACGCAGCACATTATCTGATGTGTTATACTTTTTGGATCTTGAATTGGGCATAAAGTCGAGAAATAATCTTTATTATACCTCCTTTTTTATTATATTAAAATCCTCTTTCACATAATTTTGGAAAACAATACGATTTAAAATATATAATAATTTCCTTTAAAAATTAAAAATATATTTCAGAGTAAGATGGTTAAAATTTTGTAATTTCTATGTACTGTACAAGGGTACCATGCAAGAAAGAAATCGCCCAAATTGTCAACCTCCAAAATGAGATCTGTGATTTTTCACAGCCATTATTACTCTTATTATTTTTTGAAAATTATCGGTACATCATTCATTTTCCCGCAAGCTCAAACATTGCAAACACAAACTCTCCAAGACGACTCATTTTAAAGTTTTACTAGATATCCAAAAATTTGTCGGGGATTTTGTTAGCACAAAAAAGCAAAATATTTAATTTGCTACCTAATTAACTCAAAACATTACTCCAAACAATAGATTAATTAAATGGACGAGTTTAAAAGAGTATAAATTAAGATATACGTAGTAAATGTAAATAATGTATTACAATTATTTGTATCATCGTTTTAATGAAAATAGTATAAGTAATAGTATTTATAATATTCCCATTTACTTTCAGTCATTTCAAACCTACGCTAAGGATACTCGGTTTCTTAATTTATGATTACTCTACTTTTTTTTATTGAGGTAAATTAATGCATATGATTAATGTCGAAAAATTAAAGCTTTATTTGCTCACAACTATGTTTGTCAATGTTCTATCAACTCTTACCCAGGCGTAAAAAAAGCAAATGTCTGTATTGTATCACCTCAAAATATCATGCATTCTTCCAGTACGTAACTATCTTACCTTACGAGTAGCTTTTATTTTGTAGTGGTTTCTTTTAGTAAAACCTCGAAATGGGATAGGGAGAAAAGTGTACCTACGTTCTATATACTATTGCTAAACACAATTTGCCAACTTCTTTAGACAATCCCTCGTTCAAACTTACCTACAACTCAAATAGTAATACTTGGAACTCAACCGACCTGTGATCTCTTAACCTCGATATAACAAGTGTAAGACTCTTAGGATACAACAAGTGTCTTAAAGTTCATATGGAATATTACCAGATCACCAACATCTTGCCGTAGGAGTTATCTCCTAACCGAATAATGATTTACTTTCCTTTAGAGTGGCTTCTTCTTCTTCTTCTTCTTCTTCTTCTTCTTATTATTATTATTATTATTATTATTATTATTATTATTATTATTATTATTATTATAGACTTATTTCTCAGCATAGATGATAAGTATTTCGGAACGCGTCCAAGGAATTTCCTCTTCCCTTAGGCTGCGTCTCCTAGAGAAATTCTTAGGTGCGCACTTTCCGGATAATATGAGCCGTCCCCAGAATGACTATTTTTTGGACCTCAGATATACAGTTCTTTCCAGGAATTTTATAAAGATTGTCTTCTATATATTTGTTCACTATTCCCGTGACTCCGAGAATAATAGGGCAGGCTTTTGTCTTCATTCCCCACGTTATTTGGCATTAGTCAGGTCTTTAAATTTGAGCAGTTTTTTTCCGCCTCTTTGCTCACAACATTCATGTCGTTGGGAACTGAAACATCAACTAGAAGATATTCCTTCCTCTCCTTATCCTTGATGACAATGTCAGGTGTATTTACATTGATTGTCCTGTTAGTATTTATTGGTTGGTCCCAGAGGATTGTGACTTTCTCATTGGAGTTTACAGAACTAGGTTCGTGTTCATACCAGTTTTCTTTTACAGTGAACCCGAAAGCTTTAAATATATGCCAATGCATATATGGATAAACTCTGTTATGCCTTACCAAATACTCATTCTTCGCCGAAATGGGGCATCCTCAAACTAGATGGTCGATTGTTTCTTGCTTCTCTTTACGTAGTCGGTATAGGCCATCTATGTCCTGATGTAATAACATTTTTTCGTAGTTCCCGGACCTTATTGCTTGGTCCTGAATAGCAGTAACCAGAGCTCCCGTTTCTCCTTTCAGGTTACCATTTATTAGCCATGAATATGAGGCTCCTTCATTAATACCTTCAGCGGTAATCCTTTTTGTAAATTGGCCATGAAGATTCTTTTTTTGCCATGTGTTCTAGCGTTGTTGATTGCACAATTCTTTGGCTTGTGTAGTGGCAGTTTTTCGGTCCTGTGAGTTTTCATTGCTGAAATTTTCTTTTTGATACGACTTTCCTAGTCTTCATAGGATTTACTGGTTGCTTTGTTTTCATCACATTTTTCGACGATTTTCGTATAGGGGGAATGTGGTTTTCTTTACATGTACATTTGCAGTCCCATGACCGTGATCTTGAATGTATTTTCAAGATGTTAAACCTCTCCCTCCATCTTTTCTCCGAACGTACCCTCTATCCACATCCGCTCGAGGATGCGTCATCTTATGCATAGTGAGGAGTTTTCGGGTTTTCCTGTCCATCCGTTCGAAATCAGTCACGGACAAATCAAGTATTCCCAAGCTGTATCTTACTACTGGAACAACCAAGGTGTTAATGTCCTGTATTTTATTCTTTGATGTTAATCCAGTCCGTAACACTTCTCGATCTCGTCTTATGTACAGTAAATGTGACACTCGTTCTTTTTGTTCTTTCATTCGGTATCCATTTTGAATTTGTTGTAGACGCCAACTCAGAGGAATAAGTGACATGTAGAAAGGGAAAGGTGATATAGAGTCTCCTTGAGAAATTCCTCTTTTAATCCTCAGGCTTCCTATGTCCAGGTTTTCGTTGTTATGGTCTCTTATTGTGACTGTTGTTAGCCATTTCTATTGTGTAGCCTTCACAAAATCGACTATTTTTTATTACGTGGAGATCATTAAGTGTTTGTTGTATCGACGAATGGGGATTACTATCAAACGCCTTTCGATAATCAATCTACGTCATACTAGGATTCATTTTGTTTTTGTGGCAATCTTCCATGATAGCTTGACTTAAGATTATCTGATCTTCGCATCCAAATGAACCTTTACAGCCGCTTTTTTGTTCCCCTGGCATTAAGTTTTCCACATATAAGAAGACTAATTCGTTCAGCTATTGTTCTAGTGAGTAATTTGAAGTTGGTTGGAAAGCATGTGATAGGTCAGTAGTTCTTTGTATTTCTTGTATCTTTGTTCTTCGGTAGTGGGTAAGTCATTCCTACTGTAAGGCAGTCCGGTATGCTGCATGGATTTTCAATCAGCTAGTTGAAGCAGCTGGCAATTGTAGAATGATTGGAGGAGACGTTTTTGAACCAGTAGTTGTGTATCTTGTCAATTACTGGTGTCTTCCAGTTCGCTGTCTTCTTGATGACACCATTTACTTCATTTACAGTGATTTTTTCCACATTTCATGCTCTATTGCGTTGGGTGAAGTCCTGTTTTATATTCGACTTCATTTATCCATATGGAATTCCAGAATGCATAGGTATAGGTCTCGTCTCTTCCAGGCATTTTGTTTCCTGTCTCTTGCTTTTGTTTTAGGAACAAGTAGAAGGCTTTAGGGTCTTCCATTAATATTGTGTTTTGAATATACTGCTGTTTTCGCTTGTAATATGTGCGAATCCCGAGGGATATGCCGAAATAATTTGCTTGATAATTTCAATCATTTCTTTTAGTTCCAAATATACCAAATCATTCCTTGATTTGGTATTTCTCAAGAAGTGCTTTCTGGAGACGTTTTTCCCATGCTTTCTCTGTCCATTCCTTTGGGTTCTTTTTAATCTCCACAACCTGAGATAAATCATTCTTGAGATTTCCTATCTGCTTTTCTATTCTGAGTTTCCACAATGGAACCTTGGGAATTGTTTTCTCATGGTACACTTGTAATGTTCTTTTACTTTGTGTTTCAGGTCTTCCAGACATATTATTTACTACTACTTTTACAGCCGCGTAAACCATGTGGTTCAGTGATGTGATATCGTTAATCTTTATTCATTCATTACCCAGAATATCTTGCAATTCTCTGTTAACATGCTGAACAACAGATGCTGTGGTGTTCCTCATAATTAATATCGGTAGCTGGTCCCGTTTTGAGATGATAGTTTTGGATACATTTTCAAAAGGATCAAATATTTCTTCTCTGCGCTCATTTTCTGAATATTTTTCCTCTTGAATCTGAATATTTAACTGATGGGCTACTCTCTGTGATGGAGTGAAGCTTGTTTATTTCTAAAGGCGTCTGTCTGTCCTCCTCCTTGTCCTCCTCCTCTTTTTCTTCTTCTCAGACTTGATGTAGATTATCATTAATTTCTTCCTGTTCTATATACCGAAGGACTTTTTTCTTGTAGTTCTTCTAGTTCAAGTTGGATCAATTTCTTATTCTTTAGGATGAGTCTACTTTGGTTTGAAAATTTATTGGTGTTCATTTGTCTGGACCCATCATGTCTTTGGTTCCAAAGTTCAAAAATAGCTTTTTGATTCGTAAAACCTTTTTTTTGTCTCTCACGTACTCAGTGCACTAAACAATTTCTCGGTATTCCTCTAGTGTCCAATGCTTCTTTTTTAAGTTTCTGGTATTAGTTGCCTTGTTCGATGGATGAGGTTCTGAGTCATCTTGAGATTCCTCGTTATGATTGTCAGTTCCTATAAGCTCTTTACTTTGACTTCGGGTTATTGTTTACATCGTGTTCCTACGAGCAGCTAGGGATCGTAGGTCAGGAGCAACAGGCACTATAAACTTTCATAAAACCGGAGGTCGCCAGGTGTCCGGAGTGCTTCGTTTGTGACTGAGTAACACACAGCCATTCATTCCCTGGGCACGATAACTTCCACCACGAAATTGGGGACTTTTCGAGGTTTACTCCTCTAGATCCACCGTGTTCTGCATCAACAGGGTCACCTCGTGTACGATGTGGCTTTTCTCCACGCACGGACGGTCTAGGATTTAGCGTCATCAGAGTCAATGCTCTTGCAAGGCTCCTCTGCTTATCCCTGGGGTGGTGAGGACCAGTATCGAGTCAACTCCAAGCAAAAATACTACCTTTCAGAACCACCTTGACCCCTTATTATTATTATTATTATTACCAACAATTTGGCCCACGTGGAGTGGTTAGTAGGATTAATTAGTAATAGAATTATTGATATTGGGAGGAGGTGAATAAAGGAAGTAGGATTCGCTTTTCAGTAGTCACAGCTATATGGATTGGGACATTAATGTGAAAAGATACAAATATTTCTGACCCCACCGGGAATTGAATCGATGATGAACTAAAACGCTACCACCTGAGCCAAGGAGGGGCCCTATTTCTATTGAGAGCTTCTTAAAGAGGAAAGTTAATTTTATGCTTCGAATGCCATTCCAACACCATGTGAAGGTTGAACTTAGTGCTCTCGAATTTTTTTGTTTACAAATCTCTCTTACCGTTGTTCGAAAGATGTGTGCATGCGAAGGAAAATTCCTATCAGCCACCTCACTGAGAAAGGAATGTGCGTATGCGCAGTGGTAAGCGACTACCAGCGATGCTTATCGCTTTCTTATAGCAATAACATCCGTGTAGATTGTTTCGTGTTCAGTTTCGATTTAATAGGAGGAGGAAGCAAAAACGGGGCCGGGTAATTTATGTAATATAATGAGTAGTTGTTGCACTTGTGCTTCTCGTATACAATATTGTGTGTCCATGCTACTGAGTCAGATGTTTGTCTAGAAGGATTACAATATTTCATGATTATTGTAAATATTAGTTTGTTTTGTTTTCATTAGACGCTTTTTACATGGATTAATTAACATTAGTGTAATTGTGCTGTATTATTTGTAGTATGTTACTATAACCCGTAATTGGCATTCTCTTTGTATTTAGCCCTGATGAAAACGTTCGATAGCGAAACCCCAATTAAAACATTTTTGCTAAAACATAAGATATTCATTTTTGTACAAGTATTTCATTTTTTCACATAACATTTTGGTAATCACAGGAACAAAGACAATTTTTTCCATCTATGTTCAATTGTTCACAAAGATCAAAATTAAATCTTCGGAACTAGCGCGCACATAGGAAAAGTTTCATTTTAAACGTTTCGTTTCCATTGGAAAAGTTATGGTGCAGAAAATAAAATATATATGTGAGTGACTTTTTTCAGGACTTGAATTTAATGACATTTTCTACAGAAATACTGGTGAATGTATCACAGTGGAATTAATGGTGTTTATGTTATACAATGTTTCGTAGACTTATGACTATCTTTTTTGTATCTTTAATCCTCGTTTCATTTATCAATAAACATGTTACTAGGTATAATTACTTATAATTTATTGAACTTTGTGGAAAACTATAGAGTAAAGATGAAAACAAAATATGTGAAATGAAGTAAGTTACATCACTCAGAATTTTTATATCACAAAGTAATTTAAATGTGAAAATCCTGCCTCATAATGGTTACGGCATCGTTAATAAACCTGCAGATTAAATGCATTAGGAGATTGTAAATTTCGTGTTGCAAGCGTAATAGAAAGTAGATGCAGATTTTGCAGATTTCTTCTCGTATACTGTAGATAAGACTGTAGTATATGATTCATTTCAAAACACCCTCATTAGCTCAGGATTCTTTCTTTCTTCCTGTGGGAATTCAAATATGTAATTTAACTTTTATCATTGTATTTAGCATTTTTATATCTTGTGAGAGGGCTGGAGATTCCTTTCGTTTTTTTATTTTATCCTACTAACTTGGGTTTATTCTCTCACTTCCTTTTTAAGACATCGTACCATTTCTTGATAAGAAAATGAATATTTTCTGAGGTTTTGAGAAAGCTGACACTTGATTAGAATACAAATAGAGTACATGGAAAGAGACAGAGAGAGGAGGGGGAGGAGAAATAGAAATTAAGTAAGTAACGTGCAAATTTTTTAATGAATTATGCATCTTAAAAAATAACTTATTTATAATTAAGTGTGAATTGTAGTTGTATTGTGATGAAAATAAGCGTTTCTCTTAACATTTAGGACGTCTTAAAATAAAGTCTAATATGGAAACTTTTCGAAGATTAAATGCATTCGGATGAAACTCTTAAAATGTTTATGATTCGTATTCCACATTCTTTTTTCAAACGAATTTCAAATAATTTCACTCATTTTGACACACTAATTAAAACTAAAGGCTTTCTTAAATATACTTTTTGACTAAATACACCTATCTGCTAGAAACATTTTAAAAAATAAATCAAATAAATGATATCACAAAATGTATTAGATATTAAATATCCAAATGAGATTCCATTCCCCTCACTGATCCCGGGGATTGATCAGACAAAAATGAAATCGTGGGGTGCATGAACTATAATTTACAATATTGTGTGTTTTAAGCCCCACGATTTTTTTAGTCCGATCAATGCCCGGGATTGGTGAGGTGAATATTGACTGGTGGGGAATCCATAATTATTTTCTATTTTCTTTTGAATTTTACTTCAGAGTTGATTGATGTTTTATTTTTAAATAAAACAGTTAAATATTTCTTTCCTTTCCTTTCATTCTCTGACAAAGTCTTATTTCGGGACACCCCACCTATTCAAAAGTTGAATGTGCTAATAAAAAATGTATTATTTTTATATTGTTGGCTATAAAGGCAAAAAAAATCGTTTATGCACTCTAAATTGTAGTTTTCCTCGTAAAAGTAATTTTTCGATCGTTTGTTTTACATTTTCACTTTCAGAACACCGGCGAAGGTCCCGATCTCGCATCCCTCACCACTTATGTGTTCTACTTGGCTACAATGTTTTATGAACTATTCATGTATTGTTGGCATGGTGATGACCTTATCGTGGAGGTAAGTTTCTCTTAATATCGAATATTTTAAATTTATGTTATCAAATCTGTGACTTTAGATTGGGTGTTTACTTATTGGAGTTGGTTTTTGACACACGACATAGTTAAAATTTCTTAAGCATTTAGAAACGTAAACATTGAAACAATGCTTTGAAAAAATTGAGAATAACGCGTAAGTACGTGTACCTCAGGTTGGGAACCACAGTTTGACATGAAGGTCAGAAGCTGTGTCCTCGAAATTGGCCTCTTCATCCTGAACGCACCCCGCTGCCACCTCCGTGGACTTCGGCGTCGCCATGTGAACCTGTAATTACGCCATTCAGCGGGATAGGTTTAAACCCCTTTCACCCTGCTTGCTATAGACCACTCTAGAGGGAAGACCTTGCCGCTCCGACGCAAGAGGACGAGTCGCGCTCCAGCAGAACTATTGCCTCCTTGTCTGTTCCTCAAATGTGAGATACCCGGGTCACATGGCATACATGGGACGGGTGATTGTTGTGTAATCCAAGGAATTACGCATTTGCAATTAATTTCGCTGGAATGGTATCTCTGCTGGCCCATTCTATGTGATTTTGTTCACAGACATATGTCATTATGTATGCTCACCACTTATACAGGCATAAGATTTTTAAAAATCGAAAACTTGAGAAGAGAATAATTTATATTATAGATTTCTTTTTTTCTCTTTCTGTTCTATTCCCTGCCCTGTTATCTTTTCTGAATACTTAGCGAATAGTTTAGAATATCATTCGAATTCCGAAAAAAAACAGTAAAAATGAAAAATATGAATCAATGTGGCTCTATAATCATTAATCAATAATAAAATAAATTTGTTCAAAAATGAAAACCTGAAAGATTATTATCATGAATGTTTCATTTACAGACCCCTCAGTAATTACCAATACTATTTTTGGTGTCATGGGGACCTTCACCGTTTATTAATTTAAGTTTTAATTTATGTTTATAAAATTTTCCTGACGCCACATATTTGGAAAAGTATATAGCCCTCTTTCTGGTCACACATATATGCGTGCTGGATCCTACAGTACAGTTTACTCCAGTCCAATTTAAGTTCCCTGGCAATTCTCTACAGGTGGATAACGTAACTTGTTGACATCCAGTTTGGTCAGTTGATGAAGCTAGTTTTGTCAAATGCTGAAGTTCCGTAAATTCCATATAGATAGTTCCCACTACTAAATTCAACATCCATCTCAGCCTTCCAGTTTTCCCCTGTCCTCTTTTAAAAGTGTGTGTTGTACTTTCAAACTGCAGTCATCTAAATTTATAGTTTCTTATTATCATTGTGTTCGTTCAATTGAGTTCATTTTCTTAATTATTACATAATATTTAGTTACGCTATGCTTTCAACATGCTCTTCATAAATATAGATAAATTAAAATATGATTAATTTATGCAATGTAGAAAAAAGCAATTTGGAGAATATTCACGTATTTTAATAATGATATTGTGATACACAAAAAAAATTGAAGAAGCGAATTAAAATGACATCAAATAGAAAATATTTCAAAACTACAAACGTTAAATAGCTTTCTCATTCAGTCAATAAGATATATCAATGCTGAATAAATTACAATGCTCAATTTAACTCTTTTAAATGATTTCCTTTTAATGTTATCCGCCCAACTTCATTCAATTCAATCATTTAAGATGATTTTCATTGAATTACGAGTCCAATATGTCCACAAATTCGAACGTCCAGAATATAATCGTAAATGCTGAAACCAATATTGCGTTTCCGTGAATATCATTGAATACTAAATTCGAATACATTGGTCGAAAATCAAATTCATTGAATGCTGAATCAATAATAATAACAGTCAATGGGTAACAATAATTCTCCCACGTCCGAGTGAATAGGGTGTAAAGCCGACTCCAATCTGCCTTCCTCTCACGCTTCTCTAGCCACGAACCAGAATGAGCTTAATCTAGTCCTCCTGTGATGTATTGTGAACCAATTCTCTCTCGAAAATCCATTTTCTATCAAACATAAATAAATATAGAGACATAGGCTTTAACTCATATGGCCAATCCGTGTAGGGAAAAAACCAAATTTTCACTATTTTTATTGTCTCATTCGTTGCATCGTAGTTGTTTGTAAACGCGTAAAATGAGAAAAGTATTTTGAATTTTGATTCTGATTTTTTTCATAACTCATTAACTTATTTTTATATTGAAACTATCACTAAAATTCCAGTGAAAAATTAAAATATTCTCTTATATGATGATTATTCAAATATTTATTTCACGTACCATTTTACAAGAAATTTTCGTAGTTAAGTGTAAGTTTTTTTCCTTAGTAGGAAAATTAGGTCTTCTTTACTTATCTCTTTCTATCTATCTTTCACGATGGTTGGGTCTGTTTGCGCCTCTCAACATTTTTTGAAAGTCCATTTAAATTTTAAAAATTTTAATTGCATAGTGCATAGGTCCAGAACTTTAATGTCCTACAAGTGACTTCAAGGTCCTTGTGTACTACCAAGCAATTTTCTTAAAATTTGATGTATGTTTTATTATTTTATGAGTAATGGTTAACATATTTATAATACCTTGCTAAATTGTTGACTAATTAGGATAACGGGCTATATAATTAATCTCTTCTTTCTAACTCAATAAAAAATGTTATATTATCTAACGTAATTTAGTTTCTTACCAATTAGTGGTTTAAAAACACAAAAAGTTTTCCTCTATTATACCCGAATAACCAGTATGAAAGTACGGGATTAAGGAAACTAATGAACATGACACAGAAATTCTGCCAAATATCTGTCTGGAAACAGTTGTATTCCAGTGTTGTGAATCAATATAAATACGCAATCTTGTGCTAGAGAAGACATGTTTGTCATTCATTTCCGGAAATCAACAATACAAAAATTGTAAACTAAATTCACTGGATTCAATTTAAAAATTTCGACATTTTTTGGTTTATAATATTTATTTATTAGGAATAATTTATTCATAAATTTATTTTCGTCCACTCACAATATGCCGATTCCCACCTGCTTTATAGAGGGAAAACATGTTTTAGATCAAGTGTACGATCTGACAGAATGACGTTCTTTACAGGAATCTCTCGATTTTGACTCCTGTATCTCACACTACCGAGAAACACATTTCACCTGTTCTACAATCAAATGTCGAAAAGTTGAAGGAGCTGCCCTACACCAGAAAATTGAGACAAAAAGGCAAAAACTATATAATAGAAACCAATTATGTTTTCATTATTTGTAGAAACTTTGCTCAGATGTTACTTCATCGTATTGGAAAGTAATAATCGAATATAATAATAATAATAATAAATTTATTGTCAAAAAACAGTACAAACTGCGTATGACCACGTGGAGGATAAAAAAACTATTATCATGTCATCTATGTATTAACTATTCATTGCAAAAGGTCCAACATGTAAGTGTTCAGGATTAACAGGAAATTTGAAAAGTTTATACGTCAAGATAAATAAATAAATAAATAATGACTTGCGACCTGTTTTGAACGATCAATATATTTTTATTGTGTTTTTCTTGAACACAACCTTTCAACGTTTTGGTTTGAATCAGTTGGACAGTTTCTTGTCTTGTTGCCATTTTTTTTTTCAGTATATCTTTATTGTGTATTTTACACTTTTGTTTCGATCCCCAGAGAAGTGCAGTGGACCCTTTGATTCACCTTTTCTCGCCCATTGCCGTGCGCAGAGTGACAACTTCCTGCGGGCAGTGTTCAGCTGCGCATGGGCGGACGGTTCCGAGAACTTCCGCAGCTGTGTGCGAATCGCCATGGTGCGAGGCCAGCGGCCTCTGCGCTTCACCGCCTTCAAGTTCTACACCATCTCTCGGGAGACTTTCCTGGCGGTGCGTTTATTTATTGTTAATACTTGTTCAAGAGTCTTGTTCTGTAGTTTCACAATCATTCGTGCGAACATGGTGACCGTAAGGTGATAACAATCAACAGCATTTTCTCAACTTCATATACGGGCATTTCACACAACAAAGAAGAGAGTCTTTAATTATCTTAATTCGAAAAAAATGGTTTACTGGATGGAAGTGCATTCTTTGATTGATGTTGCTTGAGAATCGATACATATCCTTAGCAATGGTGAACGTTTCGGAAATCCGTGGAGGAAAGTTGACATTTTTCCCTAGTTTCCTGTACTCTCATTTTAGGATTTTCTCCACTTTGATTTCATTGCACAACTACTAACCCTCCCCGGCATTCAAGGTATGTTTTTCTTTTTTTACACTTTAACTCTTCTTTATAATTTATAATTGGCGAAAATAGCAAGTCTGAAATATGTTTTTAGTTAGTTTATTTATTCCCCACATCGCAGCGGAGGGGGTTGAGCTCAAGATGCAATACTTGTAATGTACCATTTTATATACTTGTAATTTACATTTTATGAGAAACTCATAAAGAAGTGCCAACAATACAGAAGTATCTCTCTCTTCGTCTGTGCGACTTTATGCCATTAACGGTGGCTTCAACGATAATCATCTTGTGGTTAACATAGATACGTTAACACTAATCTTAACGGAGCAACCCAATGGTAAGAGGAGGGAGTTCTCACGTTAAAACAAAACCCCATTTTTGATGGCGGAATACTGTTAGCAAACTTTCAATATTGAGATAATTTGTTGTAATATTTGTTTTCAAATAATTAGATGTTTGGTTCACCACTACTCGCCGGGCGCAGCACTGAAAAAATGCTTTTGCCAAGTTCAATATAATATTGATCTTGGCTTCTGTTGTATTTACGTTAGCTTTAGTTGTATTGACCTTATCTTGGTTTTATTGACGTTAGCTTCCGCTGCAATGATCTCGGTTTGGTTGTATTGACCTTAGTTTCACTTGTATTGACCTTGGCTTCAGCCTGGTCGCTCCTGAGGTACAGCGGGTGACGATGGTGGCTGCAGCGCATGTTCACAAACACGCTGGTAAAATCTAAATTACTATTGAAAATTTTACGATTTAAATATAGATTTTTTTATTTCAGTTAAATGCACAGAACAAAGAACCCATTTAATGTGACAATAATTTATTTTTTATACTTAACTCTCTTAAGTTGAAGTATTTTTATTTATTTTTTATTTTTCGCTGATTCACCTTAACCTTTGTAGACAGATATATGCCGTTGTGGAATTTTGTAGAACTATGAGGAAATAATATTGTCACTCATTGTCACCTACATCTAACCGTTTTGGCAGCGTAAGCAAATATCTCTCTCCTAAGATGGGTTTGATTCTCCATTATCGTCACTGAGAAAATCTAAAACGAATTTAGGAAAAATTGCTTCGTGGTGCATCGCGACCCACTCTGAAGCAAGTATATGCCGAATTCTAAAGCTGTGAATTTTTATTAGAACTTTATGCTCATCATGATTAGAAGCAATGTACGGTTTTCTTCAATTTATTTCTTTGTATGTTTCTAATCAAGTATGTTATGTAAATACGTGCACAGAGGTTTGGTTTAAACATCAAATGGTGCAATACTTGGTTAAAATTAATGAAAAGTTTTCATCTTTCATTTCGTTGATGTGATTTGGATTATGGTTTTTTATATTTTTCTAGTATGGGAAGATCAATAATTCACCATGAAATCAAATCATCCCTAAAAAATACAGAACATGACAGTTTACTTACTTTTCTACGTTTTTCCTAATTTTTGGGTGTAAAATTGTGGACAGTTTGATAATATTTCTACTTATCGAAAACACAATTATAACTTTGTGATTTTGATAAACCTTTATTCCACCGCTACATAACTGAAAATTAAACTTCCTGATATTATAATAGACTTTAATTAAGGTAAACAGTCTCAAGAGTCTCAATAGTGTATGCAGAACATCAGATGTATGCCAGTTTACCATTTCAGCGATTATCCCAATTTGTGTTTTAGAAAGCTCTAAACATTGAAAAAATATAACAGAAAGCACTATAGAACACCTAAAAATTTATTGGTAAAATAGTTTTTTATTGTAATTAAAATGTATTGCAAGTGTACACCTTTTTGGTGATTATCTCCTAAACTTGTCGATGCTGGGCCACCACTACTGTGAACATTACGAGTTCAATCCTGTAAGACGCAACCAGCTGTGGACTCATGTGACTAGGGTTGCCTAAGTACTCCACCATAAATCTGCAGAAACAAAAATAAACAGAATTCGCTCTTTTTGGTGTATAAATAATTATAAATACATTTCAAACTTGAAATTAAAATTGTTTTTTCTGTTGTAATGTAATAGGTTTATTGTAATAGGTATCTGGCTGAACGTGCTCAACCAAACCAGTCGTATGTTTGAAGAAAATCTAAATCATCATATTCAATTTAATCATAGATCATTTAAGAAAATGACATTAATATCGTTCTTCGTTTCGTATAAAATCTGTTCTCTCTCATTATTCTTGTTTTCCATGATAATGAAATTTTACTTAACCTGCTTTTGCACCACCCCTACCCATTGTTCTTCCGTTTTCTCACTTTTACTTCTTCCTCCTTCCTTTCCATCATCTTTTCCTGATGTCCTCTTCCGATCCTCCAAAGCCTTCGTTAATTCTTCTACCTCTTAACTCTCACCCACACCCTTTTCCCTGTCATTATCTACACACTTCCTTTTCCCCGCTCTCTCCATTCCTTCAGCACATAGCTTCGTAAAACCTCGCACCGCGTGTCTACATTACGATGTTCATTGTTTCACAAATTCGGAACAGTCGCCCTCCCGCGCCGGCCCCGCTGCCACCGCCCAATTTATATGCTAATGTTATCGCCGGCGGCGGCGGGCGCGCCACAAGGTGTGGCGGCAGCAGCGGCGGCGGCGGGAGCGGGGTTGAGGACGACGCGTCGGTGGCGCTCGGAGACTGCGCTCTCGCTTGTGGCAGCCCAATGGCGCGAGGCGGGTCGGGGGACGCGGGAATACTTTGAGGTGAAGACAGAACTACTGAGGGAGAAGGATTGCGGTGAAGGTGGTTGAGTTGGTTTAGGAAACGTTGGTCATCGCAACGGGGACGGGAGGACTGAGATGAGAAGCTACGGTTGATTGGAAATGTGGTTTTTAGTTACTACGAAAAGGGCTTTGGCAGAATCAATCCTAACATTGACAACGGTGTGTGATTCATACGGTGTTATTTTTTCACACAAGTAATATTTTTAATTAATATATTTAAGATGTACATATTATAAACAATCAAAATCACAGATATAACACTGGTTTATATTCAGGTATCACATGATGAGTAGTATCACATTTATGCTATAGGTGTCGAACAATGTTTCAAGGTGAAATACAAAACAAAAATTATATCATAAGTGTAATAAAACATAAGTTAATGATAAATATCAAACTTACCAAACGTTGGTCACCAAATGTTGTGAAATATTACATGTCATACTCTAAAACATTAATAATAAAAAAGGATTTCGTAAAAGTTCATTATCTTCCAGATATGTTCATCAGAACGTGTCATTCCGTGCTGTTCGTCCTTACATCTAGATATTTGAGTTGTAACTGTTGGTCATCACGAGTAAGCTACCTGGAGGCGTATTACCAACCTAGGAACAACCTATTAGATATTCTTTAACAAATATAATGTACTATCAAATTCACTAGTAAATACGTTATTCTCTATTTAGTTATTCAGAGTACTATTGATTTTTATACGTATAGATTATGATGATATGCGTCTGTAGTAATTTTCCTCTTAGTCAATAACCTTGGCATTCTCGAAATCCATAATATGGTTATTGTTTACACAATGTATAACTATCCCACTCTTTTCAGTGTCTTACAATTACTTACCATTCTCATGTGTTCCCTAATTCTAATACATTCTTTTGTTCTAACCTATGTATACATTAATACAGTTATTACATGTAATTTTGTATAATATACCAACATTATCAACCATCTCTAATTATTGCTTTTAGCGTATATGTTTATTCCAAATTCGATTAATTAACTTCATATTATATTGTTTTTATACATTCTGTATATCTCTGAATTTATCCTAGAAATGTATGGCAACAGCAAAAACTTATTATTAGTCAAAGATATATTATCCTCATATTTAATTTCCTTATTATATTTAAAGTCTTTAATTTGTTTTCTAATAAATCTAAGAGAGTAGTCATTTTTAATTAATATGTTCTCAATTTCCTTAATATTCTTTGCCCTAAATGTATGATGAGAGATGCCTAATAGCCTATGTATTAACCCATTAGCAAAAACCTTTTTCTGATGAAAAGCGTGACTAGATTTGTAATTCAGTAGTCTGTCAGTGCAACTTGGCTTCTTCAACCAATCAATGATTACTTCCCTGATTCATTTATAATTTTTATATCCCAGAAATTAATGGTTTTGTTATTTTCTGTTTCTAGTGTGGGCGTGATGCTATTATCAAAGTTATTAAACTTGTCAAGTAGATCATTAATTTCATTAATATTTATCACTATAAGGGAGTCGTCAACATATCTTAGGTAGATCAGATAGCCAAAACCTTCCAAGTATGTTCGTTCAAGGTCTCGCATTGCTGCCTCACACAAATTACTTAAGATGTATGTACTATGGGTGATCATATTTTTCAGTGAATTTAAAATAACTTGATTTTAAACTTAGTTTAATACCATTAATAATTTCATTGACCGGAATTTTAAATTTTCTTTCCTTTTAAGAAGACATTCGTTATTGTACAGATGATGATATCATGTGGTATGGAAGGATACATATTTGTTAGATCTATTGATACCATAATAAAATCATTTGGAACGTTGATTTCTTTAATTTTGTTGGCACATTCTAAGATATTTTTGTAGTAAATTTGTAATAGGATAGGTTCTAAAATTTTATACAAGAATTTAGATAAAAGATATACTGGTTTATTCATAGAGATGATTACAAGTCTCATAAGTATATATTTTGCATGTACCTTAACCAACCCATATGCTCTGCTAGTACATGCTGTTGTTTGATAGATCTTATTATAAGTAGGTTTATTAATAAAGTCTTTACTAATCCAATTTTTGATTACTTCATGTACTTTTTTGAGGAAAACATTAGAATTATCTTTGTTCATTATTATGTAATTGTCCTTATCTATGGCTTCTTCAATTTTATTAATGTTATCTGTTTTATTCATAATCACAGATACCCCACCTTCATCACTATTCATTTCAATCATTCCTTGATTTTTATTGAGAAACGTATTGGTTTCCTGTTTCATATAGTATAAATTATGTTTAACTTTAATTTTGTTATCATTGTGATTAGATATATACTTAACAAGTAAACCATTGAAAGATTCCCTAAGTTCATTAAGGGCATTGCCAATGTGATCTGTTTCACATTCAATGTTTTTACAGCGTTTTTAATCTCAACTTTATTTCATATAGGATAGCTAAAACCATTTCCTTGTTCTAATGTTTGAAGAACTACATCAGGGATTTTTAAATTAGTTAAGTTTTTCACGAAACCATTATCCCTCCATCGAGGTCTTGCATAACTTTTCATTTCTAGTCAACCACCTGAATTTAGAATCATACTAACAAGAGAGTCTATATCTTATAAGTTCATATTTTTGATGTTGTGTCCGGTAGAGTTCAAATATTATAGTCTCATTCAAAATTAAATTTATATTTTCCTTAATTATATTTAACTGTTGTCTCTTCTTATTGATTCGTATCATTTGATCTTTATTTACACATTTGATCTTTAATTACACATTTATCTTCATATATTTTTTTTAAATTTTGAAATTATTTAAAAATATTAAAAATTATTTAAAAATAAAAATTAAAACACGTAAATCCAAAAAATCTATCGTTATATGAAGTGATTTCAACACAGATTTCCTGACTGCATCCGACTACGCAAATTCACCCATAAGAATCTTAATCAAGAATCTTCAATTCAAGAATCTTATCAACTCCTTCAACCTTGTAATTACGACAAACGACCCCACTGACCTCTCCAGTTCATCTCAAACATTGCTACATTAGATTATTGTCAACAATGAAATATCGTATCTCTCAGAATTGTTTCGTGCCGAATCCAGCGATCACCTTGAGTTAGTGTGGACCATTGAAGATAAACTGAAACTACTTAAAATCATTTCCAAGTATTCTAGACAGTTCAACGACACAAATTTTCCCATATTTACAAATTATTTGCGTAAGGAAACTTGGAGGGATGTTTACAATTGCCAAAACACCGACGACAAATTCAATGTATTTATTTCAACATTATTAAAACATTACAACATGTAGTTTCCAATAAAACGTAAATTAATTTACACAAAGAAGTACAATAGATGGATCACCCAAGAGATAAGAATGTCTTTCAAAAACAAACGCCGTTTATATTATCTTTCAAAACTCTATAACCTGCCACCCGAATTCCATTATTATTTCCGTAAATATAAGACTATTCTCCGAAAAGTAGTCTATGCAGCTAAAGTTATGGAAAATGATATTGTAATGGCAGATATTAAAATCGAAAAACCGGACCAAAACCGTGTAGAATATTGTTAAAAAGTTACACGTCACCTAAAAATCGCAATGAGAACATTTCCCTACTAAACGATGGGGAAATCGTATTAAATCCACTAGACATCGCAAAATTGTTTAATTCTTATTTCTCAGAAGTAGGTAAAATAACTAATTCAATATCTCAAAACCAATGTCCTCCGAATACATCCACACACGTGTCCCATTCTATGTTCACTTCCGAAATTAATGCCAGGGAAATCATGAAATCATAGTTCATTAAAAAACAAATTTTCAACAGGCATAGATGATATACCGGAATTTCTTGTTAAATTTTCGTCCCACGTTATATTAAATCCACTTACAAATATATTTATTAGTTCTTTATGGGAAGGGGTGTTTCCTAACATATTTGAAAGAGCTAATGTGAAACCTCTAAACAAGAAAGAAAACAAACACAATGTTGGTAATTATCGACCAACTTCACTACCGCCCACTTTCTCAAAAATGCTTGAAAAATTGTTCTATAAACGTCTTCTAGATTTTGTATCAAAAAATAACATTCTCTGTGACGATCAACACGGATTTCGGAAATACTTTTCCACCACGTGCGCCATATTTTCTTTCTTAAATGATGTTACCACTTCCCTTGACCATGGAGAAAATCCTCAAGATGTTTTTCGTGATTTGTCTACACCATTCGATGTCATTGATCACAAATTTACAATCTTTTGGCATTCGTGGACTTGTGCATCAGTGACTGACTTCCTATTTAAAAGATAGATATCAACAGGTCGAAATATCAAATACTAAAAATAAAGTACTTCTGCATTGCCTTTTAGAAACAAAACCACTAACTCGCGGAGTTCCCCAAGGTTCAATTTTCGGCCCTATACACTTTCTGTTGTATGAGAACGACATGTCGTCTTCCACATCAGATTGCAAAATGGTGCTTTTTTCGATGACATTAATCTACTGTGTAAACACGCCAGTGCTCAAAAAGTTTTGTCTAACCTCTCGGCTTGGTTCCATGCAAATCGCATCATTGTAAACACTGACAAAACAGTGTCTATGTCATTTCACAATAGTAATACAAAATCTTTACCGTAGGTTTTTCTTTCTTTAAGCAGAACACAATTAAAAACGGTTACTAATGCAAAGTTTCTAGGTCGTCATATTCAAGACAACCTCAAATGGAATTGTCACGTTGACAGTCTTAAATACAAATTAAGTAAACTGTGGTACGCATTACAAATCTTTATTAATATTCTCAGTCCACATATTTCCCGTTGCGTATATTTTGCAAATGTTTACTCACATTTACGAAACGGCGTCATCTTCTGGGTCTGTTCCGGGCAGAGCGTTGAAACTTTCAGAATACAAAAGAAGATTGTTCGGATAATTTGTAAATCTCACCCCCGAATCTCTTGTAAACCTTTATTTAAGGAATTAAATATTTTAACACTTCCCTGCATTTATATTTATGAAATTGTCGTGTTTGTTAAGACCGAATTACTGAAGCACCTCCCTTGTTTCATACAAAACTGTTTTGTTCACGAACACAATACTCGCAATAGGAATAATATTCATCGTCCGAGAGTGTCTACCACGCTATGACAAAAAGGGCCGTATCTTTCGGGAATCGTTCTATATAATTCTCTACCCAAAAATATAAAATATATTATTAAATTGAATATCTTTAAATCCACGGTTTAAAGCTACCTTCTGCACCAGTGCTGCTACAATGTAAAATAATTTATTGATTTTAATAAAATTTAAAGCTGTCTTGTACTTTACAATACTCAAATTTTTATCTATGGGAGAAGGAATTGACATTTTACAACTGTTTCAAACTCCAAGATTCTCGAAGTAAGTTTGTCTGTTTTATGTGCAATAATATCTCAACTTTCATTCAATTCTTAGTGTTGAGGTTCACACAATCTCTTGCTAGATGTTCGGATGATCCGCTGATTGTCATGGGCGAATTTTGTTACATTACGAGAAATCGCATTTACAACTTTATAGATTTTAAGAGACCAGTTGCAATTTTACGACCTTTTTGAATTAGTGGAGCTTTTATTCAGTAGCTCCATGTTGGTAAAGATGTGGGACAAGAGATCAAAATTGTTGGACATTAACAATTTGACGGAGTACTAACTTGATGAAGAGCTAATATACATAAAATTGGTTATAGGGATCTTGCTGACAGACACATGTTTGGAAAATTTGTTTTCAATCTTCTATCACTCTAATTCCAGACGAATCGATTTATATGAACTATTAAAATGGTCTTCAAATTATGATCGCAATTCAACCCATCCGAACACAGATGTCATTCCTCACTAAAACGAGGCATCTGTCTCGAGATCGTTGTCATGCTCAGTTAATTTTAGATCGATAGTTTACAACTTTAAATTCGAAACTGGAGTTAGTTGAGATTACGGACGCTATGGCATCATAAGATAATTGTAAAATTTGCATAAAATATTGGCACGTAAATCAGGAGTTGGAATTTACTTAAGGTTGTCAACGAGTTATTGAACACTACAACAGCATATTTTAGACTTACGAATACTATACTCATGAGGTGGTAAGTCTAAATGTATTTATTTATTTATATTGATAATATACTGGACGTTAAAAGTAATTGAATAGCATATTATTTATTTTTGTTATATGATTCAAATATATAAAAATCATTTCATAATTAACTGTCCCATTGCTGGGAAAAACATTTTCAATGTGTTAAAATGAGATACGAGAGCTGAACAAAGTGTGGTTTCTGTATGGCATGCTGTTGACGCACCGGGAGCACAAAAGGACCTGGTGCAGAAGGAAGCTGGTAGGTGGCGTCTTGGGAGCTTAGGCTGCGTTGAGGCATCTCATCATTCAAGTAGGATTTTTCCAGGTGCACATATAGGCTCACTACTGCGCGATACTGACAGCCTAAAATTGCTTTTTCTATTTTCTTTTACATTGCTCTTCTTCAATTTGGCTGCACCTACGCTCTTGGGTCTATTCTCTCACTTAATAGGCGAGTTTGGGTTATGTGATTTTGTTTCAGGGGATTTGCTGGTGTAGGTCCAAAGTCTTATGGGAACTATTGACCGTGATCGGACTGTGAGGTAAAATACAATAAAATGTGCGACCTTATTTGTACAGAAATAATTTATTATTACTTAACAGTTAACATATAATTTTCACAACGTTTTGGCTCCCACACGTGAGCCATCATCAGGCAACTGCTGCACAAAATTCACAGGAACAAAGTTACTTGTCACACACCAGCAGAAGCATTTAGCCCACCCAAAATAACAGAATAAGGAGTATAAAACAGAAAGAGAATGTACAAAGGAACATGAAGCCTGTATAAAATCAAGGGGAAATGAGAAGACAAAATGTAAATAGAAACACAGAATGACACAGAGAAACAATAAAGTACACAATGTTATAAAAATATCAAGAGCATTGCAGAATTTACAAATGTTATTCTCACTCAAAGGGTTAATCGCTGTTAAAATCATGTTGAGAGTCTATAACCTTATCTGTATTTAGATTGGGATGTAAAATGTCTCGTCACTAGTATTCCTGATATTGATCGATTAGGCGAAGAGGACGTTCACTATTTCACTTGACGATTTATGTAATTGTATTCTTCATCCTGATACGGAGTAGCATCATTGTTACAGGATTTCTTCTTCCCGTATTCCTCCATCTACTTATTCATTGTTAGTTATTATTGTTAAATAAATCAAATATTTTGTAAATATTGCGAGACTATGGACAAGTGTTTTAAAAAGAAATTACTCAATATATAACTCAATGTATGCAGTCAATTTTTCATATCTTTATTTCCACTAATTCATAATATTGAAAAACTTTTGATATTTTACGTAGCGTAATTTCAGATTAAGGAATAATGATCTATTTATTTAGAAATTACGCACTCTGTACCGTTCAATCTCTATGTATTTGCTCTTTCGCTTTGTATATACAAGTACACACACGCCGCGCTTCTTTTCTCCCATTCGCTCTGCAAATAAAGAACTTTAAAAAGTACTAAGTATTAAATATTCGTGATTCACAACTGCAGGGGTTTAAAACCGTGAACGGAGAGGATCGGACGTGGTTGAGTGAGAACCTCAGAGCTTTCATAAATCCCTACTACAACATTGTAGTTTCATTAGTGTGACAGCATCAAACTGTTGAAAATGGTGAAACTTTAGAATGTCAGGGTTTGTTTTCGAATTGTTTGCTAGTTAGCCTCGGTACGTTAACAATCTGTCATGTGGTATTTTCGAATTACATCTTTATCGACGTCAAATATAAAGACTTTCTTCTGGCGCATTAACTATCCTACTAAAAATTTTGGTTATAACACTGATAACGGAAAAGAATGACAAAGAAGAGAGAGAAAAACAATACCAAGAAAAATTCTAACCTGAAAGAGTGAGAAGTCTGAATTCACCCATGCGATGAAGTACCTTTCTATTTTGGAACTGTGACACATGATGGCTACACACTTGAATGACAAGTTCATATTACCTCTATTTATGGGAATGTAAATGTCCTTACTATAGAAAAAACAAGAAATTAAAAATAAGTCATGTTTTAACTCAGTTGATTTATATGTTTCATGTTTCAGAAGTATATATGTTTCTAGTTTTTCCTCATTTATGCTTAGATGCAAAAAATACTAGGAATGTTCTTTCTTGCAATAGCGTACCTGGGGAGGGGGACCTCCACCTCTGAGGGACCTCCGAATGGGTTAGCAAAAATCATAAAAAAGTAATTTTGAATACAAATATAATTTTTATAACAGGAAATAAAGACTAGTTTAATTTATTGTAAAATAATTATTAGAGTCTCATTTCTTTTAATACAATGGTGCGATCGATATGCAAGTCGTGCCAAGGAAACGCGTTTGTGTGTAATTAAAAGATGGGGACCTCCTGAAAGACTTCCAGCCCAGGCCTCATTAGATGTAGGTGCGCTACTACCCTCTTGTAATCACGATTCTTATGTTGTGTGATTGAAACTAGTATATGAATGAATATAATTTTGAGTCAAAAGTATTTGAGGTTAATCTTTGATAATGGCTGAACCCATCAATTTCTGTTGCAGCTCATCCAGGGCTCGTATTCATATTTCGCACTGCTGCGCCAAGTCAACGACCGCTAGGAGACGAGTACAGTATTTGGAGTGATAGAAGAATACCACCATAGAATTAGGAAACATAGTGCTCTTAATGTTTAAGTATTCTGTCCTTGCTATTGTTAAGCACCTACTATTCAACAAATGTATTTTTCAGGAATTTATTTGTCGATTCAGAACTCAGGTTGTGGGATGTGTTAGGTAATGTTTGATCCTTCTTCACCAAGGGTCACTATACTTACTATGTACAGTTATTAACTAAACATACGTTTTTGTATTAAGAGCCATTTGAATGCCCTTTGATCTCTCATCTTCAAAGGAATCCTCTTGTATCAAGGTGCTCCCTTCCATCCCTTGAAACAATCCCTTCTCGTCTCTTTCCGTCCTCCTCCCTCTGCCTGTTAGTGATTTCTGGGTCATCAACTCATACCTGACGGGAGGCTCTACTGAAAGTTTTGACAAAATTTATGAGAAAATGAGAAGAAATTTATTGGTAATGTTTGCGTTGTTAGGGAATGGGTTACAGGTGATTGAGACCAGGGGAGTACCTTGCCGGGATCAATGCCACCTCCCAACACACACATACATCTACATAATTTACACACATTATACACGTGTATAATTATATACTCGTGCACATATATACATATATGTGTGTGTACTTTATATGTGCGTAATGCACCCCTCCTTCCGAAATAAAATTCTCGGTACACCCCTGATTGAGACCAAGATAAGAGTATATCTTAGTGGTAGATTATCTCAGGAAGTTGGAGCCAAATTAGCACTTGTATTACGTTGCACTACGCACATAATTAATTCTGTAACGATGAAATAATTAATTCTGTAAAAGTTGTAACAATGATTTTGATTTCAAAAATACTAATTTCATTCATTCTATACAATTAATGTTGAAAATATAGCGAACACACCTTTGCAGAGTTCCTGCAAAAGTCACAAGCATGTTTCAGCAAATTTAAATATTTTTATGTTTAATTTTGGTATTATGGTGAAAACCTGCGGTTATATTACATAATATACATAGCAATTTATACTCGAGAACCACTTCAAAAGGAATAATTTTATACAAAGTTTCCCTTCAATGGAAGCATTTATATGGGTCCGTTCCGTGAAAGTGTTTAAAAAGGAAATTAGAGCAACAGAGGTAGGAAGGAAAATCTGTTTTGTTGACTGAATTACCCTTTACTTTGGTGGTGTTTTCAATGGAATCACATGACATTCCTCTTTTATAGTAATAGCTTCCACAGAATTTGTTTCATGTTAAAATTCGCGAATGAGGTCAGTTCATACCTGTTCTTAAATATCAGTGTTTCTAGAATATCACCTGAATAAATATTAATTTTGAATAACATTGTCACACAGTATTGCTATTTCCGACTGTGTTCGGGGAATCTGTTCTTCAACGTAGCGCGCGTATTTACGTATTCAACGTCGATCTCTATTCCTTTTTACAAATTAAGCAACGTTGTAGTAAGATCTGATATTCGTCATGTAGTAAATTTTGAATTCATAATTGAGGTTTATGTTAATTTTATTGGTTCGGTAACATTCGATGTGAATGATGAACCTCAACATATTCTAATACTTTATATGAGAGATTTTATAAATAATAAATATATAATTATAAATATGGTGGAGAAAATAATGAAAAATCATTAATCTTTTTAAGGAAGAAAATTAGTTTTGGTCAAGAAGTAACGTTACAAATATTTTGAAATAATTCTTATGAAAGTAAGAACTTTTTGTTACATCATTGAAATAAATCAAGATTTGACAGAAAGATCTCAAAGTGGTTTAGTTAAAATGTAACAGAGGTTACAGTGGCTTTGATTATATAATAACTAAAAATTCTAACGAAGTATGAATAACTCAAAAATATGTTGTTTTTTCGCTGAAATTTTCCAAAAAATAATTAGTTATTTTTCTATGACTTATGTCAAGGTACTGGCACGCAATGTGCTTGCTATTTAGAGTTGAGCACCTTCTATGCATTGACATGGATGAAGCTGGCTCGTTCTCTGAAGAGGGCCATACTTTTCAATTGAACCTGAATAGTATCTGTCGTAGTTGGTCAACCTAGGAAATGGGTGCGTATCTCATCAATGTGCTGTGGGTTTCCGATCTTATTAGCTTTCTTGCACGCGTGCATCGTCACTATCTGCGCAGCCTAGAGTAAGTGATTAGAACAGTCGAAGCGTGGACTCCTAGAACCTTTGCTTTTAGTATTAAACAATTTTATTGTGCGAATAGTAGTGGAGAATAGAGATGATGATGGATCGATCTCAGTGTGATTTGGACGCTCCGACTCTCAGGATCTCATCTCTATATGTGCGGCTTGTTCTTGTATGTCAGAACCTGTGATGTTCTCTATCTCTAGAAAGGTTGACAGCCATACGTGCGCGACTGTATAATGGTGTTAGGAGCATTGAGCTCGTGGTACGGTACTATTATTACTCGAGTCATAGGTCGGACGTGATGTGCGGACCTTAGTATGCATTTGCCTGATGTGGAGAATATTGAAAGGCGCCGAGTGTGTTATGTGCTAATTAGTTTTTACATGACTTCGTAGTTCTGTGGCAGTAAAATTAAAGACATTATGTTACATTTCGATTATCAGTACTGGTGAAGGGGTAGTTTAATTGCGGCGTCACGAGCATCTAACAGATGTAGAAAATATTAATGCCATCGATCTCCGCTTGCCAACTCCTCACCTCCAAATTAAGCCCAGTAAAATTATCCACACATTTCCGTTTCCTTACACATAGAAAAACGTATTATAAACAGGACATGACAATAAAAGCGAAATGACATGAATTAAAGAGCGAAATCTAAAATGCATTTAATTTATAAAAGAGAAGATATTTATTATATTTATTAATAGAGATCTGTCAATTTCGGCAATGACTTGTTTAGAAACGCATATACCTCAACTATTAAAATCATTAAAGCAAAAGCTTGACATTACTACACCAGTGTTAAAACTCAAATTTGTGGATTTATGAGAAAATCAATGCAATATTTCCAGTCTCCTCACTTCACAAAATGCCCTTCAAAATAATATTCTATAATGTTACACCATTTCTCAGGGAGTTGGAAAAATTTTGTAATGCAACACATCTGAGACAAATGCAACGTTAACACAAAACTTGAAAAGTATCCTTAACTAAAACGTAACTTCCTCTGTACTAATAAAGACCTCAGGGCAGGTAGTTTGATAATGAATTTCTCTTCATTTCACTAGGACCATCCTGAGGTATTTCCATCTATGTTCAAGCTAGATATGGAATCAGAGGATTGCTTTATACTAATACACGATTTAAGTCACACCTTTTCACAATTTTTCATAAAGCAAATCAGTTATTTTGCAACGTACTAGCAGACTGTAATTTTTTTACACATTTGTCTCATACCAATAATTATATTACTAGTAAATATGAATCTAAATCTTGCATGTTTGGTTTGCGGTAATAGATTTGTTGTACAATTTTTCTTGAATAATTTTTCTTTTTCTCGAAATTTTGTGTTTGAAAATTCTGTAAAGTGTCACTGTTTAAACTTTTCTGTTACTAAATGCTTCTGCTGTAATTTTCCATAAAGTAGGATGATGAAATGCCTTGAACTTCATGTAGGCGCCAATCATAATTGGAAAGAACACACAACCTTTGTAATAATTTTCTAATGTTTCCTCGAAAATTGTATTTTCTCAGAGTACTGGCTCAGAGGGTTTTTACACGAATGCACTATGCTTTCATTCATTCTAAGATAAGTGGTATATCATGTCGGGGATCTACTTCTGTATCTTATGTGAAACTGACGTAAAACATAAAATAATATTATGAAAGTATTATTTCTAAAAATACAATTCAATACACCCACAAATTTGTAACACGTTAATTGGTTTAAATATGGTTCTTAGTAGTCTCTATCAATTCCGGTTTAAACAGACAGATGCAAATTGTTTAAAATACGTTTTCAAAATTCCCAACTAATTTTCTTCCCTCCCCTCCAACAGAGTGAGTCAACGTAAACCGAAGAGAGAAGAATCACTTCATTATCTACGTACCTGACGAAGGCTAAACCCTTAATAGTTTCACCAAGTATGTCAGTGACTCTGAAAATAAACCAATTTAATTCACTTTAAATATGAATATAGTATAAATAAGGTTATTTACAAACTAAACAAAACTTGCAGGTTTAAACATCTTTAAGTTAATTTATCTTTGTCAAAATTGAACTATTGTTTCTAAAATATTAACTAACAATAAACTTTATTGTCAAAAAAGCAGTTGCAAACTGCATATGACCACGTGGAGGGCAATAAACTAAGTTACTCTCCGGAGACAAACAGAGGACCATCCCATCAATTCCGATCAAGGGCCCATGGGCAGTGGCGGATTTAATATTTACGAAATAAATTATTTAATGAATACCCACTATTATCCATTTATTATTCAAAATAATATGTAGATATTAGTGCAGTAAATATTCGAGATTAATAAAACAAAGGTTTTAATGACATTCCCTCACAAGGAAAATCCACCACTACCCGGAAGAAAACCGAAGTTAATAGCCTTATTAAGAGTGTTGTGTTCGCGACCTACACTATTTCTAAAGCACGGGTGGGATTTTAATAGATCTGTCTTAAGAAGCACGACTACTTCATAAATGTATATGCAAGGGAGAGGGAGAACATTTAATTCTCTAAATAAAGGTTTACATGAATTTCGGGGGGTGAGATTTACATATAATCCGAACTATTCTCTTTTGAATTCTAAAAGTTTGAATGCTCTGAGTGGATTGGCCCCAGAAGATAATGCCGTGCCGTAAATGAGAATATACATTTGCAAAATACACGAAGCGAGAAACGTGTTGACTAGCAATGTTGGTTAAAATTCGGAATGCCAAGCATATTTTGCTTAGTTTGGAATTCAAATTATTCATATGGCAATCCATTTGAGGTTGTCCTGAATATGAAGACCTTAAAACTTTGTTATCTTGACTGATTTTATTTCGGTTCCGTTTAGCGAAAGGGGTGTAGAAGGAAGAAATTTCGTTACACTATTGCGAAATGATATGTATACATTTTTATCAGTATTAACGATAAGACGATTTGAATGAAACCAAAATGAGGGTTTAGAGGGAGCTTTATGCGCATTGACACTGAAAATTGTTTTAGGTTTCAGGAACATTTTAACCAAACATTTTGAAAATAAATATTGATGTATTTTGTGAATTGAACTTTAAATAAAAAGTAGCACTTTTCATGTTATGATTTTGAAATGACTTGTCCGGGTTGGCGTACAAATGATTTGAGGTCCGGGTTGGCGTACAAATGATTGGGAAGTCCTCTGGCGGATGCCCCGGAACACAACACGTTTATGAAGGCGGAGGACCAGCTTCCAAGAAAGCAATTTGAGAGATGTAAAGAAAAGAGAAAAAGTAAGCAAATTTAAGCTTATAAATTTAAATGAGTTGAATCTCGTCACAACATTGTATGTGGTATATGAAATAAACATTGAATTCCCCCTAGACTTATTAAATTCAAAAACAAAATACATAAACGAGAAACAATCGAGGAATCAAAATTGGATTAAGCAGAATGATTATGTAGGAAGGCATGTATCACCAAATCAGCAATCTACCTAATTAATTACTCAGTTGGCACACCATTATCCATCAATTCACAGACTACTTGTGTATTTCAGTATTACATAGAATTACTGCTTGATAAAGTGAAAGGAATATCCAAGAGTCAACACAACTTATTATTAGAATGGAAATTCTTATATTAATGGTGTATTTTGATCAACACAACATTGCATATTTCATTATTACATAGAATTACTGTTTGATAAAGCGAGAGAAACATCCAAGAGCTGAAAGGACTTATTATTATAATGAAAAGTCCTATATTACGGGTGCATTTAATCAAGCGTTCAAGTTCATATAATTCCGTAATATTTTATATTTTATTTTTCTTCAGGATATTGATACAATTAATTGAGATTTGTCTCTCAATAAGAAAAAAAGTGTTCTGCTCTAGATTACACTGACGAGACCATTTAGAGAACCATTGAAATAATTGAGAATAAATGAACACATGTAACCAATTATTACGGAGCAGTTCTTGTTTCAGGACAGGAACACCCACATATATTCAACTCGTGGATTGTCACCAAACACTGTACGTCAAGAACTTAAATTGTAATACTCAATCTCTGGAGTCCCCCTGGCGTTGTCTTCGGTCCGTAGTTCGATGTCTTGAAGTGCCGGGTCACGCGCACGAATGGGAGTACAATGAAGCACACGCTAGCTCTGCGGGCGCGAATTGAAATATAGTAATGAGAAGCATACGCGCACAAGAATGGGAAATACAGAATGGGAGCAGATCCCCGGACGCGTGTGGCAACTTGTGAAGGTGCTCTTAAAAGTAACTTAACAACAATAGGACTTCATGTTACTCGTTCGTTTGAAGAATAACGGTTTTTAGGTGGATGCAGCACCGTTAAGAATGCATGAATGGGGGAGAATTATATGTGCCGAAACAAAGTGTATAACAAAACTAAAGTATGTTATGGCTTACTACCATATAATGGGTCCTTAACTTTCAAAATCTTACGGTTAAAGAAGTATAATGATTTATTTTAGGGGAGATATTTTATTATTTCAGTTTCACAGCACTTCGAGATTTTTCTTTCGCACAAAACTGACTCGAGAGTTCAAGAGATTTTAATAACTATCCGAAGTCTCTTTACAAGAATTGGCTAGAAAGAGGTGTAACAATTTTTCATTTATCTTAAATAGCTAAATTGCGGATTAATGATGATGCATAAAAAGGGTTACTTTATATCTAATGTGGAGAAATAGAAAAAACAAAACAAAAAGAATTTCTTCTAGGTAGCGCAATTTGCTGAGCGATAAGGTGAGTGTAGTAAATCGATTGATTAATGTTTGTAAACGTTTCATTTTGTGTCATTAGGCATAAGAAATGTATTGCAATCAGAAATTTGTGTCTCACCTTCCACCCATCCTATTGAAGATGTGTCCAAACCCTCTTTTCCGTAGGGTTGTGGAGTTAAAAGTTTGTGCCGCACGGTTAGTCGGAGATCACTGAACTCCACCGTACGGTAGACATCACTAATGCATCATTAACATCATTAATACATCAGACTCACCGGAAACACTGAGTTGTTTATTTTCTCTCATAAAAACGGAAGAAGGGAATGAAGGAAGAAAGAAAGGAATTCTAAACTAATGAGGAATATGATAAACCTGTAAAGACGAATAGACAAATAATTAACACGAAAATACGCCAATGGGAAGCGCACACTAGCGGACATCCTCGGCCATTTTGTCTACTCTCCAGTTTTGAGATTTTTTTTCCTATTTGATCACCGTCCTTCCCCATGAATAATGCCTTGACTGACCTTTTCATCTACGCATTGTAATAATTCTAAGCTCTTTGATGTACATTTCTCAAAGGTCGTGTTACAATGAACGCACTCATTGACGTATAAAGTGCTGGAAAAACATGCGCGCAGAGCTAGCGAGTATAAATCCAGTTCTTTCTGCTAGAAGGGAAGTGCGGAGGGGCGCTGACAAATAGCGCAATCTTTTATCCGCTACGCGTGTTTCCAATTAAGAACACTGTTCATTCCAGCCGCTGGTCAGCGCTGACTATTCAAGAGCTGGAAATCGACTTTTTGCGTCGAAGTAACCTTCAGAAGACTCGTGTAAAAAGTTTCGGGGTAACTCATTCCTTTCCAGTTGTGTGAAAGCACTGACTAAAACAACGAATAAACTTTTAGAAACGTGAGTAGGAATATTGACAACACTGGGAGCAATATGTCGCCAAAAGAGACTTCACCCAATAAAGAAATTTGGAAGTTTAACAATGAATAGAATTAAAATGTGTTTTTGGAATTTTGATTATTTCGCCATATATCATACAGATGTCAGGGAATCCTAAGAAGTCTGTCGTATTTTACAGTTATGTCCCGCCTTATCCTACCTAGTCTTACGCGAATCAGGAGTTACACGATTTTTCAGTTTTTTTTCGCAGCTCGCAATTACACACTCGTGTTTAGCTTACATGTTCAGACATATTTCATGCGGAGTCGACATATGACTAGAAATTATTTTGCGTTCGTTATATCCAAGGAGGTCTCGGTACACTCTATGTTCGCGAAAAAAATAGAAGTGTTTTTTTTCATCGAAAAGGAAAAGAAAAACATCATTAGAATGTTAACTTCTCATTATCTAAGACTTGGATGCAGAAATAAAATTTTGAATTGACAAAGAAGTTTGATCTACCGGAATCGATAGGCCGAACTATTATAAAATATAAAGAAAAATTTTTGGAAGCTGTGAAAAATGGCTAGTCTTGGAATTCAAGCATCTTTTGTAAAAGTCTTGGTATTATCGGTGAGATGGAAACGATGTTAAAATTCTGATGTGATAATCAATTGTCCTGTTGATATGAGCATGGCGATGTTACGTTTCTGCAATCCATAATATTAGTTGTTGTATTATTTAAAATTTTACTACACATTTTCCTTGTATATTGCTTTCTTTGGTGTCTGGTCCCAATTACATATAATTTGTATGTATGTATATGCAAAATTGTACCACGACTTACACAAATTCGACGTACATGTTTATCACTCGGTCCCACTTGTCGCGTGAGTTCGGGGCATTACTGTATATTGATACACTTAAAATAACACACGCACACAAAAAGAAAAAAAAGTCGAAACCCAGAAGGTAGCCACTACTACACTATGTATTTTGGGGCGCTGAAACCGATTATGACTATAAAAAAATATTTTAATTACCCGCTAGCACCCCTGATCCTCAGAGGATGGGAATTGAACTTAATACTCGTTATGGAAATAGATAATGAATGCATATTATGAAATCAGTTTTTATCGTTATATTCTGTTTCAACTCACCAAAATACCTGAGAATATAAATGTATTTTAAATTTTCATGAAAAACTAAATCTCAACCCCCCTGGGGACTGTAGGGGGGGTGCTAAAGGAAAATTGGATAATTAATTTTTTTATACTCATAATCGATTTCAGCGCCCCAAGATACATAGGGGTAGTAGAGTCTATCTTCTGGTTTTCGACTTTTTTTCTCTTTCTGTGTGCCTGTGTAATCATGGTACTGCTGCAGGAGCCGTAAATATTGAATGAACTAAATATACAATTTTTTGTTACATGCGTAATTACAAATCATTAATATGTATAACTTCGTAATATGTGTGTTAGTTTGATGTGCGAAGATGCCTTGTCGAAGGGTTTTAAATTGAAATGGCTGTTGAATTCTCGTCGAAATGGCAAGAGCGCGCAACTCATAAAGCATAAAAAGAACATTCTTTTTAACATCTGGCCCAATATGAACAACAAGTGTAAAATACGCTACTATAGGATATACGAAACGCAATCAATTATGGTCAGACTCCTTGATCTCTTTGTGAGTCTCTTGCCTATGTTCTGGAAACGAGATACGCCTTGGAAACCAACGCCAGAGCTCACAGCAGACATACGCTCGTGCGTACTAGCCCTTATGTCCATTTGTAGGATGAGGACCATTAGTTCACTTTGATGTAGACGCAATGAAACGTTAATACGGAAAGCGGGCGACTATTGATGGCTGACAGCGCACAGAGAGGACTGCACACGGCCCTTGGGAGGCGAGGGAACTGGCATGGAGAATAGAAGAGGGGACCGCATGGAGGAAAAGAAGGGTCACCGTTGCCCTCGCGTGGTAATGAACCGAAAAGGCAACACCATGTGCAGGACGCTAAAAGCTGCAATTTAAAAATACTGCATGGTACGCGGCAAAGAATAGACAACGGCAGGATGATCTCTTCATCTGCATGAAGAATGAAGCACTGAATCCTCCTGGATGTGGGAAGAGTTATTCGAGGATTACGTTGTTCAGTATATAAACCTTGCTGCTCAAAAAGTGCATTATTTATGTTACCTGAATGAACATGGCAAGGACATAATATAGAAACCACTCCACGAAAACGTTTTTAAGGTTGAAGTTATGGAAAGCACTCGAAAGTATGTGCTAATGAGAAAGCAGAGGTGATAGCGACTTCGGTTAGATGAAAGTGATGTCAAAACCGTAACCTGTAATCTGATTGCAATTCGGTAAGAAATCGCGGTCGACCACGACACTTCGGATTCGAGTCCTAATGTTTAACTGGCCGGAGGTGGTGGATCCTTTTCTTCACGTGTTGGAACGCCAAAAAAACAAATGTTTTCGTGACGATTGATAAATTTAATATTATGTTACTAAAAATTGCAACATCTAATGATAAAATGCTAAGACGTTTTGAGACTACTGTCTGTATGTATATGAGTTTTGAAGTGGTTGTAGGATTTCTTTTGGTCATATAATATTTTTTGTATGATAAAAATATCTCTAATGTATTTGAAAAACATTTAAACTTTGCGTCACATATTTTTGGTTTATTTTTTTAGTTAAGAATAAATCTATTAACTTCTCATGCCAACACACAGAATAGGACCAAAACTGAAAATAGTTTAATGTTCTCTTTCATTATTGCAATATAGTAATAGATTTTTAGGTTTAGGTTATGCTTTTATAACTGTTTCTCTTCTCTCCTTTTTCCTTTGTGAATTTTTATGTACGCTGGTTTTCTATCACGAGAATGCATTAGAAACGCATGCAGCATTATAACCCTATGTGACATACAACAATTAAACTACACATATTGCATACAAATTATAAAATTCAGCATAAATGCAGGGCGGTCACTTGATCTGCGCGCACGACCTTGACTGTAGCGGGAGTACTTTTATATAAACATTGAATATCGGAACAGAAATTGTAGTTACCCAAGTTTGCGCCAGAAGAAGGTGACCTGGAAAAACCACATGAAAGCCGGAGTACCAAAATTTAGCTTATTTTATCCTGCGTTGACCGATAAGACTCAATAATCTGGATCATACGAGAATACAATGTTTGTCAATGGGTTCCTAGCAGTTAGCATGTGCGTAGACACAGCTACCAAAGTCAAGTTTATCGAATACATTGAATTAGTATATCAGTAGGAGGTCAAGGATTTTAAGTATGTCCGAAACCTTCTGGTTAAAGAATAAGCCTAATTGCGCCATCGTTCCCAAGTCGCGAAATGCTCGCACCGATCCTCTCAACCCTACATTATTGTCTTCCATAAATGGGACGAACACGGGACTAGTGAATGCCGCTTTTCAACTCCTCTTCGTGTCTCCACAAAGTGGAATATATGGAGGTGAAACCTGAAAAAAAGTATTTTATCCAGTAAATTTGATGAATTATGGTGAAAAATCATTTTTAAGTTTATAACCAAATGTTATGTCCATAATTCATGTTAAGAAAATATAACTCTTTAATCGCTTCTTTTTAATAGTTTTTGTAGATTTGATACATTAACTCTCGAATTAAAAATACATTTAACTTAACATGACATTTACTTATATATCTATATACGATAATTCACCATAATCCATCAAATTCACGGGGTAAAATTCTTCTGGCCAGGTTTGGTTTCAATATACTCCACTGTGCGGCGTCACGAGGCGGAATTGAAAAAGCGGTGTTCACTACTCTTTGTACGTCCCCCTTTAGCGAATGTCGTATTTACGTTCGATATCAAGTAAATGGTGCGCTCCACTAAATACCAGTCGTTCCTTTAATGCGAGGAGATAATGGGAAAACGATATGTTTCATCAGTCGTCTCATGACCGTCGTCGCATGAGCATCATCCTCCGAGCGCTCTCGACTTTGCAGGTGTTTCCTTCAGTAGGTAGCCGACGGGCAAGCAGTGTAATCATCTAATTTCAGTAATAAGATAAGTTCACATTTTTCAGTAAATACTGTTTTTGTTAGCTAAATTGTTTTTTTAAATTGACTATAGCAGTTTTTTAGTGCGATCTCATTGTTGTGTTCACTTGCCCCGTCTATTGTTAAATCAACTTTTTTCCCGCTTTTCTGAGATAAATAAGTTAATAATGCCTCCCAAACCTGCCAAGTCTATTAGTGGATCTCGAGTTTTTTCTGAGATTTCCAATGCAGTGCAACAGGCCTTACAGTCAGGAGATTTTCTAAATACGTTAGCCAATTTAGTGACGGAGCTAGTCTGTTAGCGATTAGAAAAAACGATTAATTTTAATATCAATTTTGTTTCAGATCCAAAAATGGGTCTAGATACGTCTAAAAAGGACGTTACTGATCTGAAACGCCAACTCGAGGAGCGGACTGACCAACTCAAGATGTATACGCGTCGCAATTCGCTGCCTATCTTCGGAGTCGCGGAGTGGGAGGAGGAGGACACGGACATCTTGGCTATGAATGTCGCTAAGCAGAGAAGTGTACCTCTTGATTTATGTGACATAGACAGAAGTCACAGAGTTGGTCCGAAGATCCAGGGTAAAATTCGCCCGATAATCGTTAAATTTGTGTCTTATAGGAAACGACGAGAAGTGTTTCGCGCAAAACGTCACTTAAAAGGGACTGGTATTACTATTCGGGAGGATCTTACGAGATGTAGGCTGGAGGTTCTTCAGGCTGCCATTGCGCGATATGGGACCTCGTATGTATGGACTGAGGATGGCATAATTGTAGTAAAGAAAGGAACGACGCGCCACCGAATCCAAACTATGGCTGAGCTCTCAAAACTTAACTAGCCGTGCGCACGGTTCTATTTTTTTAAAACAAACCAGAGAAACTTCAATTTTCTGGTTTGTATTTTTTCTTTTTCTCGTTTGTATTTTTCTTCTTAATTTTTAATTTTCTCTCTACTTCTAGTCCTTTTTTTATAATTCTTTTTTGAATCCTTTTTGTCTATTAATACATAACATTCCCCCCTCATCACTTACGGAAGTGAACTACTTTCCTTCTCACCAAATCCTTGTTAAATTTCTTTATTTTATTTTTTATCTCTTTCCGTTTTTCCCCTATAGTAATTTAACGAAGAATATTTATTACCTCTACTTTACTACTTAGGTCTTTAATATAATTTATATTGACGTTAAATTACCTTTCAGCATTTATTTCTTGTCTTTTTGCTTCTTTTATTTATTCCAATTATTATTTTCCAACGTATAAAGAAAATTATTATTTATTCATTATTTCGATATTATAGCTTTTAGTAATTTGTATGAACTGAATTAATTCTCAATATTACTGCACCACATCTCTGAATGTTTCGTCGAATGTACACCCCTTAAGAATTTTCAGAAATATTTAAGTAGAACTTTTCCTCATGCGACCTGTACAACCGTTAGAAACTTCCCAAACCCTTTTCCAAGAAACTGCCTCGGCTGCCACCGGTGTTTCGCAAGACAACGCCCTCCGTTATCCTTTTCCGCGTATTCTATTTGTAGCGCATGTCAATGCACAATCCCTCCTTTGTCATCACTACGAAGTTCTTTGAATCCTGTCTAACTGTGAACTCCACGCACTGCTCGTTAGTGAAACATGGCTCAAAAATTCTTTAAGTTCAGGACTAGTCAATGTTCCCGGATACCGCCTTTTATGAGCTGACAGAAATATGTGTGGAGGTGGCGGAGTTGGGATATTTATCCGCGATGATTTAAAAAGCAAAGTTGTATTCTCTTCTGACAACGACATTACGCGAAATGTCGAGTGTCTTTTTGTTGGAATTACTTAAAAAAACAAAAAATTTGTTTTAGCGGTTATATACAAACCCCCTAAGCATGGTAATATTGATGAATTATTCTCAATTTGTGCAACTAAATTTCACTCAATAATCGTGATGGGTGATTTTAACTGTGACCTCACAAAAGAAAATTCTTCACTTTAATAGATTATTTCACGATATGAATTTACAATTCTTCCTCTGGAGCCGACTCATAACACAAATAATTCTGATACTTGGATGGACCATATTATTACTTCAAACCCGGAAAAGGTTCGAATATATGGGCAAATTCCAGTTTCCGGTATCTCTAAGCACGATTCAATTTATGTTTCTTATGGTCTGAAATATCTTAATTATGTACCGAAAATAATAGAGTATCGTGATTTTAAGAATTTAGACCAATGTAACTTTCTCAATAAAGGATTAAATATGTCATGGCATGACATTTACAACGACTCGTCTCTGAACAACAAAGTAAAGCTTTTTACTGAACAATTAATTGACTACATTGACAAACACATACCTATTAAAAAGTCCCGTGTAACTCGCCCCCCAGCACCTTGGTTAACTTTCGAAATCAAACAGTTTATGAAGGATAGAGATGCAGCGTTTGTAGAGTCCGAAAAACAAAAGAGGAAGAAGACATCAAATTATACAAAAGCTTAAGAAATATTGTTACGCAAAAAATTAGAAATGAAAAAAATTAAATATTATCATAATACATTAGGAGCAAACCGAAATAGTAAATCACCCTGGAAAACTCTTAAAAGTATAGGATTAAGTAAGACATCCATTTCATTCGATATCTGTATACCTTTAATACTTTAAATACTTATTTCGTAAGCCAAACATCGTGCATCAATGAATCTTTAATGCTAGAAGTGTTAAAGTCTTTACAAAACGATGAGAATTACTCAGAAAATCTCTTCTGTTTTACGTCTCTCACTCAATCTGAGGTATGGAAGATATTAATTTAATAATAATAAATTTATTGTCAAAAAAACAGTNCACGTGGAGGACAATAAACTAATTTACTCTCCGGAAGCAAGCAAGGGACCATCCCATCAATTCCGATCAAGGGCCCTAAGGCAGAGGCGGATTCAAAAATTTCAGCAAAAGTTCCTAGATAAAATAAAACGTTAGCTGCGAGTTATAATACATATATAATGTAAATATGTTTGTAATTTAACGCAAGTACGTTTGTAAATTTACATGTACAAGTTATTATCGAACTATAGATTATTCTGAGTATAGTGTTTAAAAATCATAAGAGTTGAAAAAACACTAAATTCACAATTTATTGTTACAATAAACACGCCCCTAGACAAAGTCTAGAGAACCTGTATAAGAAATCCGCCTCTACCCAAAGGAAAAGCGGAGAAAAACCCGGCCCAGGATGGGGCTACAGAATTAATGTACACAACCGTGCCAAAGTTGTGTACAGNAAAATAGTTTTTGAAATTGTTATAAGTTATTTAAAAAAGTACTACAGCAATGGCGTGATAAAGTACAAGACGAATTTAACTTTTAATAAAATCAATAAATTCTTTTACAGTGTAGAAGCACTGGTGCTGGAGGTAGTTCTTAACCGCGGATTTGAAGATATTCAATTTCATAATGTCTTTTATATTCTTGGGCAGGGAATTATATAGAACGATTCTCGAATGATGCGGCCCTTTTTGGCAAAGAGTGGTTGACACTCTAGGCCGATGAATATTATGACTATTGCGAGTATTATGTTCGTGAACGAGACTGTTTCATATGAAGCAAGGGTGGCACTTCAGTAATTCGGTCTTAACAAACACGACCGTTTCATAAATATAAATGCAGGGAAGTGTTAAGATATTTAATTCCTTGAATAAAGGTTTACAAGAGTTTCGGGGGTGAGATTTACAAATTATCCGAACTATCCTCTTCTGAATTCTGAAAGTTTGAATACTCTGACCGGAATTACCCCAGAAGGTAATGCCGTAACGTAAATGGGAGTAAACGTTTGCAAAATATACGCAACGGGAAATACGTGGACTAACTGCGTTAACTAAGATTCGGAATGCGTAACACAATTTGCTTAATTGGGAATTAAGATTGTCAATGTGACAATTCCATTTGAGGTTGTCTTGAATATGGAGACCTAAGAATTTTGTATTTGTAACAGTTTTTAATTGTGTTCCGTTTAAAGAAAGAGAAACCTGGGGTAAAGATTTTGTGATACTATTGTGAAATGACATAGACACTGTTTTGTCAGTGTTTACAATGAGACGATTTGCATGGAACCAAGTCGAAAGGTTAGACAAAACTTTTTGAGCATTGGCGTGTTTACATAGTAAATTAGTGTCATCAGCAAAAAGAACCATTTTGCAATCTGATGTGGATGATGACATGTCGTTCACATACAATAAAAAGAGTATAGGGCCGAGAATTGATCCTTGGGGTACTCCGCAAGTAAGTGGCTTTGTTTCTGAAAGACAACGCTCAAGTATTTTATTTTTAGTATAGGATATTTCTACCTGTTGATATCTGTCTTTTAAATAAGAAGTTATCCATTGATGTGGAAGTCCACGAATGCCTAAAGAATGCAATTTGGAAAGGAGAATTTCGTGATCGCTGACATCGAATGCTTTGGATAAGTCAAGAAAAACACCCTGAGGATTTTCTCCACGGTCTAGAGATGTGGTAACATTGTTTAAGAAGGAAAATATGGCGCTTGTAGTGGAAAAGGATTTCCTAAAACCGTGATGATCGTCAGATAGAATGTTATTTTTTGATAAAAAATCTAGAAGAGGCTTATAGAACACTTTTTCTAGGATTTTTGAGAAAGTGGGTAGTAGAGATATTGGTCGGTAATTTCCAATATTAAGTTTGTTTCCTTTCTTGTGTAAAGGTTTCACTTTATCTCTCTTAAATATTTTAGGAAACACCCATTCCGATAAAGAACTATTAAAAATATTTATGAGTGGCTTTAATATAGCATGGGAGGAAAATTTAACAATAAACTCAGGTATATCATCTACGTCTGTTGAAAATTTGTTTTTTAATGAGCTGATGATTCTCATGACTTAATGATCAAAATGAGTTTAAAATCAAACGCCTCGGGCTCAGATAAATTAAACGCTAGACTATTAAAATTATGTAGTTACTTTTGTGTTACACCTATTACGGATATTATCAATTATTCTCTCTCCAGTGGTAGCTTCCCTAGTGCGTGGAAAACTGCCTTGGTGCACCCTCTCCCCAAAACATCGCATCCCCCAAAACCAAATGAGTATCGACCAATTAGTATTCTTCCCACTCTGTCGAAAATATTAGAAAAAGTGGTTCGAAATCAAGTGGAGAGCTATTTCAATCACAAAAATATTATTAATGAATGTCAATCCGGTTTCCGTTCAGGTAGAAGTACAGGAACCTCCTTGTTGAATGTTATAGAAGATGCTCGAAATTCGATTGACGCGGGAAACTTAACTATTCTTGTCCTTCTCGATTTAAGCAATGTATTTATTCAATTGATCATGATATTTTGCTTGCAAAAATGAAGACTTTAGGTTTCGGATGGCCTTCAATAAAATGGTTCTCGGAATATTTAACAGGACGAAAACAAACTGTAGTATCTGGAAATAACACATCATCTTCTCTTCAAACGGTGCGTGGTGTTGCGCAAGGAAGTGTCCTAGGTCCCCTTGCTTTTTTAATTTATGTTAATAACGTCAACAAATCTCTTAAACATAGCAAATTTCAAATGTTCGCCGACGATTTTCAAATTTATATTAGTGGCAAACCGTCTAACATTTACTACAATTGCGCAAAAACTTAACGAAGATCTCACCTCACTCAGTATGTAGGCAAAATCTATCGGCGTCCTCTTAAATCCGTCTAAATCACAATGCTTATTGCTTAGTTCAAAGAGAACCCTCAATAAACTTTCAAATTGCACTCTACCCAACATATCAGTTAATAAGACTTCTCTCGTTTGGTGCAGTCACGTGAAAAATCTAGGAATTGATATTGAAAACTCGCTTAGTTGGGAAACCCAAATAGTCGAAACATGTAAAAAAGTTTACTCCATCATCCACTCTTTGAATCGGCTACGTGACCTTTTACCAACAGGAGTAATGGAAATGCTTGTTAAGTCTCTTGTCGTGCCGCACTTTGATAACTGCGACTTTCTTTTCACTGACTTGACGGAAAAAATAAAACGTAAATTACATGTAGCTCAGAACTCATGCATTCATTTAATTTTTGATCTCAGTAAGTATGACCATGTGACAGAATTTTTCAAAAACTCCAGGACACTCACGCTCGAGGAACGTGGAACGTTGCATTGCATATCACTTCTTTATAAAATAATAAAAAATGGACATTTTGCAGTTTTAGCAAAACGTTTAAAATTTTTGAAACTGGGTCGCGCGTGAGGCTCACATCTCCTATCTATTCCTCGGCATGGCACAACTCTTTATAGTAAATACTGACAAAAGGTAGCGTCTTTGCTCCACATTTTCTGTTGGGAGGGGAAACGCCGTGAAAGAAATACCTTAAATTATATATTTGAGCGGGATAACGAGAAGAAATTATTTTGTTTAGATTATCAAAATATTTTATAATTTTTGAAAATACCACATTTTGACCAGCATTACAAAATTTCAAACATTTCAAAAAGTGTGTAAGTCGTTAATCCTTTGTGTCAGTAAACTCATTAGAGATTTTCGAACTTATAACACTTCAAGAGGAATTAAAATTAGCCTTGAGATTTTTGTTAATGTATTGAATGTGAAACATTTTCGTATTCTTTTGTTATACACCGCCCCACAAAATATGCGGTGCAGTAAATTCATCGCTCCATAACTTCTATGTTTTTAAATGTATCAGAGTGAATTTTGGGCTGAGGAAGCTCCCATATTTTATCAAGTCACTCCCTTATTGGGAACTGTCAGTGCGAACCCCGTGAGAACCTCAAAGTGAAGAGAAATGCAATTTTCGAGAAAATCGAGCAAAAATATCGCACTTCGAAATGTCGGGGAGAGCTAGACCCGCGTACACAGACTCAATAATGTTCACTCCAGTAGCTGAGATTAAGAAATCACCCACATCTGATGACCCACCCCTACCCCTCTCCTCCCCTCTCTGAAAACGGTGTATTTCAGATGTTCCAAAACTACTCAGGATTGAGTGTTCTTGTCCAAGGAACATAGTTTACGTGTTTTTCATGAATGGAAGAAACCATCTGCCAGATACCCCTTCAACATTTCACCCCTTCTGGAAAATTGATGTTTTCTCACCTTTAAATCGATTGATTCGTGATGAAAAGCATTGCATTTAGTGTCATTAGGCACAAGCAGTACATTTGTATCAAAAGTTTAAGTCCTATTATCTAACCACCCCCAATGAGGGAGTGTTCACCTCCATCCCCCATAACATACTCTTGAGTGACCGCGAGAAAGTGTTTGATGTGAAGGAGATAGGGAATCACTAGGTGTATTAACACACAAAAGTTCAAGTTAGTCGCTCCTCTAATTTTCGGTTGTTTGATAAAAAATGTTTTCAGGTTATGCAGACTTCCTCATTAGGGCTAACTGAAATCACAATACAAATACTAACTAAATTCAAGCAGTAACATACATATTCTATCACGCTATAATCTCAGTATCACATTCACATACTAGACCAAACAAAACATGTTAAAAAATTATGACGATGTTCGAGGCATTCTCTTCAAAATCTCACGATTTACGATTCTAACATTAAAATAGGTGAAATCCAGTTTCATCACATTCTTGTTAAAGTTTCAGATCTGGAAGGTTCATCATGTGCAACCTTCTCTGTCAGAAGCGCGTTTAAGACTATCTCAGATGTACACAGTGTGAGTAACATAAGCATTAACTCACAGTATTGACAACATAAATAAGTATATTTCTTAACATTTACTTTTTAAGTAAAAATAATATACCGTCATAGTCTTTTGTAAATTCATTATTTTCTAATTGCGTACTTTCATTTTTTATATAACAAAATTGTTTTTATACAACAAAATTCTAGAATAATTAATAGAGGAGACAACGAACCTCATATTTTGTTCAAGTTTATGAAGTTTAGTCAACCCATAAGCATGATTAATATAGGCTTTATTTAAATTGTTGTTGTGTATTTTGCATTCCACATTCCTATATATCAACTCTTCTTTATTTGAGATCACTTTGTTAGTTATGTACTTATAAAGAACATTACTGAACGTTTTTCTTATAATTACTTTTTCTTCACACTCAGATTTATTTATCCCTACCTTAATAATTAGACAATCATTTGCAAAACACTCTTCATTTATTACATTTATTCATTATTGGTATTCGCCATCGTTTCGAGGTTATGCTGACCTCTTCATCAAGGCTAATTAAAATCACAATACAAATACTAAATAATTCAACCAGTAACATTCATGTCCTATCACTATAATCTCAGTATCACATTCACTAAGCATTAAGACACAGTTGTTGTTAGAAGAAGTTATTTAGAAGTATCTGCATTTTGTTTTTAAACATGTGAGCAAGAATATTTCTTGTTGTGTTTTATGTAATAGATTTTTATTTCCAAATGCTTTTGCCAAGTATTCCATCAAATCTATTTTGTAGAAGTGTAGTATTTATTTTGATAATATTTATCTTGAGTTCCACATTAACATATCCATGGGGTCTATTTTATCTCCAAAAGGATAATCAACATCGTTAATTGTGAAAAAAAACATTTTTTTTCTGAAGTCGAGGCAAATAATGTCTAATTTTCCAGTGGAAACTGAACTCAGGGACACGTGGGAATAGCTATAGCTAACCCATAATTCCCCTGACAGAGGGATGCGTTGTGACATTACTGACCTCCGTGACCTGTCACTACTTGGCCCTTTGTGGAAGGGACTTCAAGCAGAAGCAGCGACCTGCACACTAAGTGAGCTTTGGATCCCGTATAAGCACGCCTACGCTTTGTCTTCTCTGGTTCCTCATCCCCCCATTCCTCGGGGTGCTCCCTCTGTTCCACATGATCCCCACATCTCAGGACGCAGCTCAGATCTCTTCATTTCTCTAACATGCGTCTCTGTCACTTGTCACTGACTTCTTTCAGACTATTCCTTCTCCTACTACATTCAACTCGGACTTCGATTTCGACAAACACGATCTAAACTTGCATATCTTTCTTCCGTGTACCTACACGTGAAGAAGATATGTGATAATGTTCGGCCAGGTAAAAAGGACTTGTCGGTAATCGAACCCGGGAGTCCTGGGGTGATAACCACTACGCCACCCGTACGCCTTTCACAACTGTACACTATTTCTGTACACCAACTGTCTGTTCTGAGGTTAGGCCAGGGTGGTAATTGTGTACATTGTGTAGGGGTTAACACCCCTGCGAAAAAAACAGGAGTCCCGGATTCGATTCTCCGCCATTTTCACTCTGCCGAAAGTTATCACTATCTAAACGTCTTTCCTGTTAGCTATTTTGCACTCCATCTGGCAATCATGGCAACTGATGAACGCGGCGTTTGTGTGGAGTTGGAGAATTAGAATAAATTGTATTTTGTAATGAAATCCGGAACATGACCTGATGGGTTAAAATGCTATAAAAAGTTTTTATATAAAAATAGTTGTACCGTTTACTGGACTGATTCTATGTAGTCATAATTTTAAGAACTTGTACGTATTTTCAAATTCAAAATGACTGTTAACTAGCGGTTTTGTGAAAGTCGGATACTTTTTTAATCAAAACTTGTTATACCTCTGCAACGTGCCTTTTAGAACAGTCGTACTTCAGACAAAATGTGAAGTCATCTTTCACACAAACGCTGACGAGCATCACCGAGTACTATTTATTCGCTTAGTGCTTCTCAGAAGAATAAGAAATCCCAATTCAAAGTTAAAACCATACGAAAAACACTCTCCCTGACACTAATCTCATGTCTTCTTGCGTGAGAACAATGTCTGGAAGAGCTTGTCTCGTGGCTGCTGAATGGCACCTGTCGATTATCTAGCGCCACATTTGCTCTGGTTTGCGGTGTGCCCGCTTTGAGGTGTCCTTGTGTTATCCTTACAAGCATTGATCTACGACTGCGTTTGTACTATTCGACTATCTGCTGCTCTGTCTATGGGTTTGGGAACCTTCAACTCCTGCGTGTTCAAAGCCGATCAAAGGGCTTTCTCAACACGGACAGTAAATTCGTTGTACGTTCATACAACAATACACAATCCTTCTGAAGAAACAAACAAATATTGAAAGGTGATGTTTTAAGTTTTTGTACCCTCACTCATTTATTCCGGAATTTTATGATTATTTCACATTAAATTACACTGAGTCCATTTTATGCGAAAGTTAAATCTAGGCGTGCAGTGAGTATTAAATAATAAAAAATCTGTTCTAAAATCAAGCATTATATCAAAAATTATTATCAAAAACATTTATCATCACTAATCAAATATTTTATACCCGTTTGATCTTGATAATTTAGAGTCAATTCTATGGTGGCAATTCTTAACTTTCGTTCACCAAATGACATTTCAAGGTCAAAGCATTAAAAATGTTTTTTTGTTTCAAAATTCAATCCTCAAAAGAAACTTCATTGGTTTTCAAATATTTTGGTAGTGTACTCCTAGAACTTGAAATTGTTGTCGGTTAAAATTTTAGAAAAAGTAATTTATAATTGATAAATAAAGTCATTTATAAAACGATATTAAATTTTGTCAAATTTTTGTGTATAACCTTTTATAATACTATATTCATACATACAATTAATTAAATTTGTTCATTTTTATAAGGGATAGTTTAGAAGAATAGTAAGTAAGAACCGTGATATTATAAATGATGAAATATTACTTATTATTACATACTACACATTTACACACAATTGCCCTAGACCACTCACCATGGACTTTTAAAACTCGAAGAAACAGTTTTACTCTATTGATGAGCAACCTAACAAAAATAAATTGGTTTGGGGGCCATGGATACCTTTAAAATATTATATGGAAACCCGAATTTTTATAGCTGATTTTGAATAAGTATCTTAACAGGAATAACTTTTTTAAGAAAATTCTTTTTGTTTTGATGCAGATGGCGCTGCAATCAAATAGAATAAATCAATTTTTTATTCGATTGCTGTATATTTAGTTTATTTATTTGCAGCGCTATCTGCAATAAAACAAAGTTACATTGCATACTCTGACAGTGCGTCACCTACTAACTGATTGCAGAAAATACACCAGAATATGGAGAAACATTGGTCTGGCTGCAGATTCACCAACAATTCTTGGAAATGAAACGGATCATGTTAATAAATTATTGAAATTTATAAATAGATCGAGGCACCTCCCGCAAGTTCTCGAGAGGGTTTTAATTTCTTTCCTTTTCTTTTGTTTGGGAAATTATATCTTCCAGAATGTATTTACTTTTAATATAATGTATTAGGCAACTGTTGTATGTCCTTTTCTTTCATATTTGTGTTTAGATATTTGGTGAATTCAAGAGAGTTTTGTTACTGGACATTGTCGAGTTATTCGGCGAGTCCCACAAGTCACGTCGGCTCTTCCCTATGGTGCGAAACAGTATTTTACCCTCACCTGCAAGGGCACTAATAACCTGGACGTTGGCGAGCCCTAAAGCCCCAACTAAAAAAGAACATTACATACAAAATTTACTCCTTTTAAGATATTAAATCAAAATACGTTCCGATTTCAACAAATATAAAAAATAAGAGCAAATTACTCAGATTTTGAGTTTAGGATGTCGTAAACTATTAATGCTCACTGTGAGTTTTCAAGGCAACTATTTATCTTTGATAACATTTGTTTCAAGAACTGTCAGTTTATTGTTTCTCCGAAAATCGTTAGTCGCCTACCTAGAATATTTTCATGATTTACAGGTTTTCTTTCTGTGTATAATTTTTGTGATATTTTGGATATTCAATGAATCAATAACAATATCTTTCGAAATAAAAATATTTAGGAAAAAAGTCACCTTGACAATTCTTTATATGTGATTACTCCAAGGTATTCAAATTATTTTGTGTTTCCTTATTGCAGTCATCGTTTACTTGGGAGAAAACTGATCTCTTGAAAAGCATTGTTGTTGAGGAACATGAAGTAGCTATGCTTTATTAAAAAAATTGCTGAATAACGACTAGTGAACGTAAAATAGATTTTTGCTCTATCTTTATTATGGATAAGTCATGTAGTTTTTTTTCGAATATCTTTTAGACAATTAGCAGTAATCAAATTGACCCATTGAATTTAACATCATTCGGCGGTTTGCCTCGTTTTGGCAACATAATTACATCTGCTAATTTCCAGAAGACAGGGACATGTTTTAATCAGATAGCTACGTTGAATAGGTACGTAAGTCCATTTCCGGGTAAACTGTAGTATACTGTTGGAGTGGAAGTATATTTTCTGTTCTTAAATTGGATTTTGCTCGTAATAATATATCTTCATCCATTTCATTTGCTGTAAATATATCCGCTACATGTTCAGCAAAAAGTTTGGGTTTTGGTTTATTGTTTCTTGCCCATGTCCCCCTTCTTTTCAAATAGGTGGAATATTGACTATGGGTCTCTTGATTTTATTCATTTCTTTCCAGAGCGCATGTTTTATTTATTTCCCAGACATTAAATTTGTTAAGTATAAATTCGATTCATCTTTCATATTTTGTTTTTCTTTCGGAGCCTTTGTGTTATATTACTAAGAGCGTTTTCAGCTTCCAGTTCTCTAAACGTTTGCCATTTTCTTCCATCTCTTTCCATTCCATGTTTTACTATTTCCCTAATTTCTTGGTAGTTAATTCCTTTAGTTTTGTGCGTAACTTCTTTAGTGTTGTTGTAGGTTGCAGTTTGCATAACAGACGTTACCTTCTCAGCCTCATCCTCCAGTAGCATCTCTGTTTTGATTTCATGTTAAGGTGGATGGTCTTGTGGAGTCCAAGCTTTAAATTCTCCCAGTCATTAGACTTGTTGACTAGAGTGGGTCGAATTTATTTTTAATGATTCTTCCAATCATTGTTAATGTAACAACTGAGTGATCAGAATCCAAATAAAAATTTTCCTCTACATCTATAAAATTTGTTGATATATTTCTTGTAATAATGAAGTATAATAGGCCGCGTAATTTATTATAATCAGTTGGCCAGTAAGTGGGTTTTCCAGATGAGTGAAAAGTGTATCTATTTTTCCAAGAGCTTTTCGTAATTCCCTACCTTTTTTAGCTGTTATTCAAAATCCGTATCCATGTTTGGCATTAAAGTCTTCCCCCCGTGTGATGCAGAAGAGATATAATGGAAAATCAAGGGAACCTTTTATTTATAAACAGACATATTTACACTGCAAATAATTTTAAAATATTTTATTTTCCAAGTATTAAAAAAAGCTTTTTCTTCTTTCGAAAAAAAGTGATAAGAAATTTATTTTCTTCATTCGATCCATCATCACATTTTTTAAATAAATAAATTACTCAACGTTTCAATTCTTTTTGTAGATCATCTTCAGACCCTTTTTGTGGATCTTAATCCTACATAGACGGAAATTATGACTAATTTTATTTAAATGATCTAACATGTTTAATATGTTTAGCATCACCTGTATCATTGATGGTTGTGGAATGGGATTGTTCCCTGTATTTTCTTGTTGCTTTTCCACAATTTGCAAATATAGAACACCATCTTTCTTCATTTCAGAATTGAAGGTTCTTATTGGGTTCTTATTCTTATTCATTTGATCTCTTCTCTTTTGCAATTCTGTATCCTCTGTTATTAGCAATTCATCGCAGTTGATGCACTTGGCTGGACAGTTCTTGGGATTGAGACATTCCGCTGATTACCTGCACATTTCACACAATTTTGTAGACGATTGTAAATTTTTTAATGTGACAATAACTTTGACATACTTAGCACTGAGCATTATGCTTGTTTGTTCTTCTCTCTTCTATTTGTATTTTCATATAGTTTGTATCTTGTATATCATCAATTCTTTAATGTCCGCCGAGTGATCTAAGGTTATTATAAACAGTGGGAGACGAAATAAGGTCGGTTCTTTGTTCCTTCTTGAAAGGTCTTTTAGTTTTTGAACTAGTGAAATAATCTTGAGTTTTCTTCTCGTAATTCCTCAGTTACGTCATTAACACCGCAGGAATGATGTAGAATTCTAGGCATAACTCTTATAGGTCTATTGGCTTTGTCTTCATAAATATACCATTCTAAATATGAATTATTTACCTTTTTGATTTTATCTCTGTGTTCTATTTCATTACTCACGTTAACATTAAACTGTTTATTGTTTAATATGATATTACTGCTGTTAAATTTATTTCTAGCGGTTTTTATTTAATTTATATATAGTTTTGAACATTTCTTAGAACAATAGGTGAAGGATTTATGTTTCTATTCCTCTCTGTTTTAGCTTTAGTTGTGTTCATATTCATTTCAGGCAATTCAGACGCCTTTCGTTTCTTTTCTTTTCTTTCAGTATCCAGCCTGTTTATCTTGCCAATTTCCTCTTCTTCTTCCCAAGTAAATGAATTATGGGAATCATCTTTGTTTTGTGACGTCAAAGTTGCCACCTGTTTTCTTAGATATTCTATTTCTTTTACAGCACACTCCCATTGTTACTGCAATTTTAAAATTACCCCACATTCTGGCATTTAAAGTGTCCTACTTATCCGAAATGTTTTCATCACCTTTAGTAATGCCCTTTTCATGGCAATTGGGTGAATTTTTCTCTTGAACTGTTGGTGATCTCTTTATTCGACTTCTCTTAACGGATACATTCCCAATCATAGATGGCTCCTTACAGAATCCTTGAAGCCAGTCTGCAGCGAGGATGGATTTTTACCACCTTGGGGTAGTGTTTCCTTTTTTGGTTTTCTCAGTTCATTTATATGGTTGGTTTTCATGATATTTAATATAAAAAGCGTGGAAAATATCATTCACCCTCAAATACTCAAATAGCTTATAGAGAAATAGCTTATAGAGAATATAGAGAAAAACAAAAGTTAGTTTAGAGTAACCGAGAGAAATTTGGAAATAGCCCGGCAAAAAGTAAAGCTTGCTTCACACGACGTATTTTGAGCTCCAAAATTGCATGTATGGGTCAATGATGTCAGTCGTTCTGTCTCAAATGAGAGAAAATGACGTCATTGCTGTCTGAACTGCAGTCTGTCGTGAAAGATTTGGGAAGTAGATCATGTTCTATTTTTCGTGCAGTTTTGCATGCTAAAATGGAAACCAATGAAAACCTAGAGTCTGATCTCTAGACAGTGACTACTAACGGCTCACCGTTCGAAATAGACAAGCACAAATGAATTACCGCAAAAGTAAACTTAATATAATGTATTTGAAACAAATAATCGTAGAAGATAAAATTAGATCTGCTGTTGGAAGCTAGCACCAAATATTTTTTCGCTGTCTTATTTATTAAGCATTAATTAAAAGTTGTTTATTTTTTATGATTGTTTATTTATCATTTATGCATACCCAACTGTCAAATCACGGGCATCGAATAATCAAAACTATCGCGGTAATATGCATCGTGTGAAGCGAACACAGCAGGACGAACATCACTGCTGTCTGAATCACAGACATCAAAGGAGATCGGAAAAAAAAATCATGTTACAATGGAGTGCAAAATGCATCGTGTGAAGTGAGTTTGAGTGAAAAAACTACTGTACCTCAGCTAGAGGACCACAGGAGAGTCACGTCCTTTCCAGGCAAGATACCTTTCCCTATGAGGGTGTCTGCTTCAGGACCCCTTATTGGTTATTTGGGGCTGCCCTGTTAGCGAATGGGTCGCATAAGTTCCACAATCCACCACCCGTGGACCCGCCTGATACCAGGTGGCTAAATATTGAAATAAAATGACAATATTGGTGAGTTGATTTGAAATTTAAAATAAAAAATTACTGGGGAAAGTAAAATGTTCTCAATCATTGTTATGGAACTGTGACGCCTGAAAGTCATCATAAATCTAATTGGATCAACCCTTCCAAAGAGCTGACTCCGTATGTGTATTAAACGTTGTTGAGTTATAGAGTAATTTGCAAAGTAATTTCGTGCATTATGGCCACATGTAACTCTCGTTATTCCAGTCAGAGGATTCAGTGAAATCAACGTCGGTATTGGATAATATCCATGTAATTGCGATTTATTGGTCACCGTGCGCGAGTCACTCAACATTTTTTCCTCGATTGGCATTATTCAATGACAGAAACACAAAATCATATTTTAGTGATGCCACATCAAATCGAACATTTAAAGATAAAACAACCAAGTTCACAATTTGTGCACTCCTCAAAGTCCTCCTTAGATATAACAACAGGATTATCACTGAATTTCGTACAGATTTCGTTTGCTAATTAGTACCAAAACATTTGAAAAATAATTAATATTTCTCTCATATTTAACATCTTGAATTTCTAAAACGTAGATTTACTCAAGATCATGACTCGCAGTCTTCATGAAAACCTCATTCAAAATTAGTTGATAGTTTGTCTAGAAAAAATTAAACATAAATTTGAATATTTTCACTTTTCTACTAATATTGTTAAGGCATTTATATTTATTTTTTGTGTGAACAACATTTAAATTTTGATATCAAAAGAAAAGTATGATAAAGTTTCTTGCCCATTACAATATTCGTTCAAAATGCGCCAGTTAAATTTGATATTTAAAGAAAGTTTTCATAAATATTTCTAATTCACACTTACATATTCGTTCACAGATGCACCCGCTTCTTGGAGCCTTCTTTGTGTTTTCTGTTAATAAGTACAGTAAGAAAGGCACATTTTTTTAAAATTTAAACCTATGTGAGTAGTGGTTTGAAAACGTTATTTGAACACGCTAAGATCACACCTCCTTCGTCACTTCCCTAATGGGAGGGACTTGGGTGTCTTTTAATTTTTAAACAACAAACACCAGTTTTATATCAGATCTAGATAGTATGTCAAAAACTATGAAATTCTTATTTGACATATTTTTTCCATTCAAAGGAAATAAATTAACCAGTCAGCGAAACATGATAAATAGCATGAGAAATAAGCAGTGGATTGTAAAACAATATAAAAAATAAGAAAAGCACGTGCATTTGCATCGATTATAGCACCATCTTATGCAATTATGTAAAATAAATGAAAAAAAAGTTCTGTGATTTTTTTCTGCAAATTCCTAAACTGCACAATGGGTTTCTCATCAAAAATGACAAAATTTCTCCACATCACTTACTACCAGTTGGGGATTTTGTAATTTGGTTTTCTTGTTGAATAACTCCTAAAATAATTTAAAATATATTAATTTGTTTTTCGATCATGTGATTATTTCTTGTGTTATTCCCGTAAATATATTATTTTATTTCTTTTGTTTCAACTTAATGAAATTTGAATTGTAACATTCATGATAAAATCAGTATATACAACGGATATTTTTACAGGAAAAATATTTCAAATCTAAACACTTCTAGTATTCAGAAATGTTTTGGATATTCCGTAGTCATTTGTATACAGTACGAAACGAACATATAAAACTATGTACTTTTTATTTGTTTGGATTGTGTCCTGTACGTTGTACTCCTAACGATAATCCCATTCTGATTCTTCTTTCTTATTTATTCAGTCTCAAAACCAAAACATTTCAAAATCAAATTATGTTTTAACTCTAAATTATCAGCTATTCTACGGAGTTTCGTAACTATTAAATTCTCCTTTAATAATAATTTTATGTTTCCTTAATAGTTAGAAAATAAAAGGAATTTGCTATGAATGAAATATTGTTAACAAGAACTTAAGATGTAATTGCGGAGGAAGTATAACGCTAGTCAATATGTTCTTCACTAATCTGCAGATTTTTTCCGCGAATTATTTTCAATATGTTTATGAGAGTTCCATATAAGGCGGCTCCCAAAGGGGCGATTATTTATGCGTTTCTTTTTGTTTTTCTTCTCCAGTAATTCTAGTCATGTCCAGATCAGTTTAAGTAATTCCTTATATTAAATAATTCTAGAGTTACTTGTTCACTAATTCATTCATTCTCCTTCCTACCTTCTTCGGTAATTGATTCATTGTCTTTGATGTAGCTTGCAGGGCAGGTATGGAATAAATGTCCACTGATTGTGCACGTGAAGTTGTTAAATATGAAAGACCAAATTTGTATGTATACGTTTGTTTGCTCGTCCTTTTAGGAGAAGGTGGAAGATAAAATCACACGGGATAAGGATTAAAACGGATTTCCTCGAGATTTCATATTGTTTATCAGCGATACATATGATGTAAGTAGTGGCAAATTTATTGATGTTTAATGTACAAAATGTCTATACGAGTAGTCTACATTTATTGCTAAATAACGACGCACTTTTTCATTATATTTGATTACGTTGTTTTTCGTTACGTTTGAAAAGAAAGACAAATTTACCGGTGAATTATTACTCATACTTTAGAATACATTAATGCTTTGATATAAATAAAGTGAAACAAAAAGTCCTAAAATATTTCATAACCATAATTTTCATTGTAAGTATCGCAATTACATTTTTATGAAATAAATCGCAAATGAATATGATGTGTTGATTTACACAACTTTTAAATTAATTTAGATAATGTAACATATTTATTTTTCTTTATTGTCAGTTTTTCATCCGAAAAGAAACAAGATACTTTTGACAGAAACAAATTTTCTAAACTCAAATAGCATCTTCGAAAGTGAATAACTTGTCAGTGTGAAACGTACATAATAAATAGATGGTTCAGTTATAGTCTTTAATTATACAATTAATTAATTTATGAAATATTATAAAATGTCTTTTTTTAATGCAATCTTCCATGTGAGCACTAGTACTTTTTAATGAAGAATAATTTATCTCGATGTATTAGAAACTGATGGTTCATTTATTGGGTAAACATTACAATGTTATGGTAAAAATTCCAATTGGCCTCTTTTACTGTGTATTCCGTTGATATTCCAGGTGACCATTCTCAAATCTTGCTTACGCAGAAAATTCTAATTTTCTTTTGGGGAGAACGCCAGTCTCTAACTTCTATGTGTGCCGCTTTTTTATTTTAATAGCAAATCAAAAAACCCTATTATTTATGAACAGACATATTTTTACACTAAAAGCACAAATAAATAAATTGACATACTCAACGTTTCAATACTTTTTGTGGATCATCTTCAGATCCTTTTTGTGGATCTTAATTCTACATGCAGACGGAAAATATGACTAATTTTATTTTAATGATCTAACATATATAATATGTTTAGCATCACCTGTATCATTGATGGTTGTGGAATGGGATTGTTCCCTGTATTTTCGTGTTGCTTTTCCACAATTTACAAATATAGAACACCATCTTTCTTCACTTCAGAATTGAAAGTTCTTATTAGGTTCTTATTCTTATTCATTTGATCTCTGCTCTTTTAGAATTCTGCATCCTCTGTTATTAGCAATTCATCGCAGTTGATGCACTTGGCTGGACAGTTCTTGGGATTGAGCCTTTCACCGGTGATGAAAAGAGCTTTTTCCCTTTCATATGTAATAAGAATTCTTTATTAAGAGTTGTTTATCTAGTATAATTGTCTTTATTAAAAGTATTTTAATTTTACAAACGAACATTACGAACATACGCAACATAGTGCTATTAGTTACTATACTTATTTATAATAGATTTCAAAACCAAACCTTGTGTAAATTGTTGTCTATTGTTTGCTGTGACAAATTATATATTATTGTAAGTGATGCAGGTAAGTAACCTTAATGTTAGAGCAACACTAAAACAAATATTGGCGAAAAGAAGTAATCACTTTAAAGAAATAAATGAAATCACTTTATAGAACAATATCACAAATACATTTTTTTGACACTTAGATTTTTATTACAGCTCATAAAGCAAGATACTTTTAAGACTCCACCGTTTGCCACCATTTATTAACAACAAACAACTTAAAACAATGTTGTCATTACGTTCATTTACTCGCAATATATTTTCGTTAGATTATTAGCGCTAATTGCTAAATGTTTTCGAGGAACAATCTCTGCGATAACCACGATCAATACACGCGCATCGTGTGAAGTGAACACAGCAGGACGAACATCACAGCTGTCTGAATCACAGACATCAAAGGAGATTGGAAACAAAAATAGCATGTTATATTGGAGTGCAAAATGCATCGTGTGAAGTGAGTTTGAGTGAAAAAAATACCGTGCCTCAGCTAGAGGACCACAGGAGACGTTATAATAGTTTATTCTATTGTTCGTCTGGTCCTTGTGGAACTAGTAATATCTGATTTTGGGTTTCAAGTGTTTATTCCTTCCTGCTTTGCTGATAAGCATGCAGGGAGGAAGAAGCCTTGACCGTTCTACCTGTCGCGAGACGTGCCTCCGTTAATATTTTCTCTATTTATTGATTTGTTTTACAGAAGTTACAATTAGACATACATTTTTATAGAAATATTTTACATTGTTTTACACATAACCGTTATTGACACATATATTTTGTAAACGTTATGGAATTTATATTTAACATATATATTGTTGTGTTTATTGTAGGGAATTAATTTAAACATAGACTCATATACAATTAAATTTAACATATACACTTGTGGACTACATCATACAAATTAATTTTTCTTTTATTTATATTTACACGTACATGGGTCAGTTAAATCTATCAGGTATTATTGTGGTTCACTCATGTAACAGTATTTACATTCGATACAGGTATTTATATTTTAATACTAAAATTTTTCCTGTTTTGCTTCTACCGCCCTATTGCACAGTGGCGGTGGAGTCATGTTAGTATGAATATTGATCCTATTTTATATTTAGGAATATTATTTACCAGTTAAGTACGTCTTATTTTTGCGTTGTTTGTTATTAGGTTTTTTACCATTATAGTTTTGCACTATTTTTTTCTAGAAAATTTGGAGATGGAATTAGATTTATTTAAGATTTATCTGTATCTATGGGTTTGGGTGTACTATAGTTATGGTGGGTATGGGTCTGGGATGTGTATGATGTCTGTGGGTATTCTTTTTATTCCTTTAATTTGGCGGTGAAATAGATGGAGGTATGGTTTAAATAAGTTATCTTCGTCGTCAAATATTTTGTGTGTGCGTTTTTGCGCTAGGTGATGAATTGTTGTTATAATTGGTGTTATGTTGTGTATTTTTCTAATGCAGTTTGCATCTGTGTATTGTGTATTTGAAATCATGCGCATTGCTCTATTTTCAGCAATTTGTATATCTTGCAGATGGTTTTCATGAGTACATCCCCAGACTTCGCAATCGTATGTAGCTAATGATTTCATGCATGTGTTATATATGAATAATCTGATCTGTATGTTTATGTTTTGATGCCGAAGTAAGGGGGCCAGCGCGCTTATTTTTTGTTGCAGTTTATGCTTTAATTTATTTATTTATGTCGTCCATAACATTCGGGTGTCGAATGTTATGCCGAGGTATTTTGATGTTTTCGTCCATGGTATATTTCCATTTATAATTTTTATTGCAACGGAATATAAATGTTGAGCTAATTTCGGTTGCTAGTCTTAGCGCTTGCATTGCTGACGATTTTCCTTTCCTGAACCCATATTGGACTTCTATTAGTATTAGTATTATTTTAGCTGTTTTCCATTTGACTGGAAAGTAGGTCTGTTTAATACACGCGTTATAAATGAAAGTTAATATTTGCGCTAATTTCTTTATCGCGTTTTTAATTTGTGCATCAGTTATTCCATCAAGGCCACCTGCTTTTTTGAATTTATTTTCTTAATGAATTGTCGCGTTTCTTGTAGCGTTATTTCTTTGAATTGTTCGTCCTCCGGGCCCATTGTTACGCCGTCGTTACTTGATGTTATAGTCGTTGTCTGTGTGGGTGAGAATCTATTTTCTAATAAGTCCGCAAAAATTTTTGTGTTTTCATTTGGGTCATACGTTTTTCTATCCGAGCCTGGGATTTTTAACGGCGGGAAGTTTGCTGATTTGTGGGTTAGCGCTTTTGCGATTTTCCACATGTCCTTCGATCCTTTAATTTTTGATTTGTCCAGGTATTTTGTCCAAGTCTCTCTGTTGTATGTATTTAGTGCGTCTTTCAGTTTTCGTCTTATTTTATTAAATTCGTGTTTAGTTGTAATGTCCATCGTTCTGTAGAATTCTCTTTGAAGTTTTTTACGTTGTTATATTAATGTCCGTAAGTCTAGTAGAAGTTCCCTGATGTGGTTTGTTTTACTTGTTTTTATAGTATGTTTGTAATAGCAGTTTTTAATCGTTTCGGTGAGTTGGTCAATTGCTGTATCTATGTCTTTTGTTGTTTGCAGTTCGTTTGTTAATTTTAGTTTTCATGATAGTCGTATTCTGTAGTAGTACCAGTTCGTGTCATATTCATAGTCTTGTTTTTGGAGGTAAAGATAGGGACTCATTTGTAGTATGAAAAGAATGGGTAGGTGGTCAGAGAGCATTTCGTATAGTGGGCGTGGTGATGTGATGGAAGTGTTTGTTGTGTGTACTGTAATGTCAAGTATGTCATGTGGGATTTGGTTAATGAGATGAGTCGGGTTGGGAGGTGGTGAAATGGTTATGTACGGTCGTCTGTGAAGATATTTGTCGAGTATTTGTCCTGAGCTGTTCGCGGTCTTACATCCCCAGTTTGTATGTTTGCAGTTAAAGTCCCCCGCTAGTAGTACTTTGTCAGATAGTTGAAAGATAGTGTCTAGGTCATGGTCAACAAGTAGTATTAGTGGTCTTTTGTAGATTGATGAAATGATGATATTTCCTTTTGGTGTCCCTAATTCTATTATCGTCGCTTCTAATGATGATAAATTTGGTGTAACTATGCGAGTGTGTGGAATGTCTTTTCTCACTGCGATTGCAGTTCCTCCTCTGGTGCCGCGTATTCTGTCGTTTCTGTATATATGAAAATTTTGAATTGACGTTCTGTTTGATTTATTTAGCCAGGTTTCTTGGAATAGTATTATGTGTATATTATAATCTATTATTAATTGTTTTATTGATCCGATTTGTTCGGTGAATTCTCCTTGACAGTTATATCAGACAATATTTATGAATTTATTGTTCATTATGAAGTGAGTTCGTGACTAGGGCGAACCCTGTAGTTATTTTAGTGGCGAAATCTGTTGGGGCGGTAATAAATTTTATCACGTCTTGTACAAAGTTTATTATTTTATTAATGTTTAATGAGGTAATAAATGTTTTAATGGTATTCCAAGCGTTAACTTCTGGCATGTCATTTTGAGTCGGTGTATTTTCTGTATTTTGTCGTGCTGTTGCTTCTGCGTAACTGGTGTTTTTGTTTATAGTACTTGTGAATGAATTTTGTTGTTTTGGTAAAGACGGGAAGTTAACGGTTCATTGTGGTGGTGTTGTGTCTTGTCTTGCTCTCAGTGTTCTTTGTAGCATTTCCTGCCTTTCTCTTTTCAGTGTTAATAGGGCGGGGCAATCTGCCCATGTGGCTACATGCCCTTTTGCACAGTTCGCTCATTTTGGTGTTTCCGATCTGGGGCTGTCTGATAGCGTGTAAGGTTGAGCACATAAGGGGCATGTTACGTCTCTATAGCAATCTCTAATGGTGTGCCCCCATTGCTGGCAATTATTACAGTGATGGATTCTATCCTTGTTTTTAAGTTCTTCAATTTGTACTCTGTGTAATAAAACATATTGGCAATTTTGTTTAATTTCTCCTGTTTGTGTTTTATCTATTTCTATTATATGTAGAGCTAAGTGGTTAAATTTTCCATTTATGTCTTTTCTCATGATTTCTGAAATATGGAATGTTTCGAAAAAGCCAATAACGCTTGAAAACGATCCTGCAGGTAACGGATTAATGAACACCTGGCATGAGCAGTCAACTCTTGCAAACAGGTGTGTCCTGCGCTTGCGCAGTTCTGCAAAATCGACATTCCCGCTTTGAAGATAGTATAAATTCTCAGTAACTAGTGGGACACGCTGCTGTTGACACTGCGAGAGCAGCTTCTGGCTCGTCGAAAAAAGGGGTGGTTCAACTTACGCCACCAGAGTGCAGTGACCGATCAAGGTCTATATTGCGAAGGGCAGGCGGAAGGCAGGTGGAAATATTTCAGAATTCCTTTAACAGAGCGCGCAACCAGAGCGCTCTCTTGACAGTCGAATGACAATGGCATTCATTTGTCTTAAGGCTGCTTTTTTTTACGAGAAACAGGTCGAAGGTGAAAATACGTATTGTATCTTATAAAATTTGTTTTTGGATCATTTTTCATATTGAAACATTTTATTAAAATTCACAATATAAATAGTGTAAAATTACTTCTTAATTTCAACTCATTATTGGCAGAGCTCTAAAAAGATTCATGACTATGAAATCTTATTTTTTAGAAGCTCCAATCAGATTAATTCTCTTCAACAATAAGTAGCGTTCTTTATTTGATTCTTATATTCACTCTTGTGAAAAAACTGCTCCAGGAGACTGCTGCTGGGCTGTCTCGAGTTGCTGTCTTCTTGCAGATTTTTGTGTTTTGTGTTGACATGGAATATTTTGAAACCTTGGTTTTCGAGATCTTTTTTTATTTCTTCAGAGTCAATGTTTGGGGAAAGTCCCCGAATTGCTAATTTGATTCTTTTTTCTTCAGTCTCTCTACGGAAAAAATGTAGTATGTTTTGAGAATTTTTAATATTTTTACTATAGCCTTGTCGTCGTTAACTGTTTTCGCCCTGATAATTAGGTGTTGTTTTGTGCTACTAACAGTTTTTGTATTTTTTGCACATTTCTGTAGATCTTTAACTAGTCCATTTCCGTCTAGAACATTCTCAATAAAGATTAGCCCTATGTCGCCTTTTGGTTTAATTTGTTGTGTGTATGTCTGGTTTAGGGTCCGTAAGGTTGAGGTATTTTGGATTGCTGGAATGTCTTTTGAGGTTAAGGCTGTATTGTTGTTTTTCCACTGTTAGGTATGTTGTCTGTTTCAACATTTACGCTATCTGTAGGTCTAATTGTTTGGAATCTATTATGTGTTTTAATAACATTACTGATTGGATTTATTGGTTTAGATTTGAAATATTTTTTGGCATTTGGAAATTATCATCACCGTCATCGATGGCTTCATAAGCTAATATATCCAAATCTAATTCCATCTCACTTTCCTGGACATTAACATTTCCCCTCCTATTGTCAACTGAAATATTATGGTTGTTTGAGTTAGATACCTGATTGGATGTGTCTGTAACGTAGTTTCATACAACACGCTTCAAAATTTTGTTCGACTTGTAGATGTGTTGTTAAGCAAAGCGTCACCTTGACGCGCTGGCTACCGGTTGTCGTGACGAGGTTCCCTCTTGGCTTCATCTGTTCCCGTTGCGTGGCCGACTGATAAGGTGGTTCTGCCATGGTTGACGTCTGGTCCAGTTGTGTAGCCATCTGATGTGGTGGTGTCGCCGTCATTGTCAGGGATGCTAATTCAGGATTGTCAAGTAGCACTGTTTGTTGTGTCGCCTGGTTGTACAGCTTTTCCGTGTTCTGCTCACTCGCTTCTATCTCTTTTACTTCCGTCTTTGGTAAGAAAGTAATTTCCAGTTTATCAGATGTTTTATTTGAGATACTTTTGCTTTCCGACTCTGTCATCGAATATATTGTACCAGAATATTGTCTATTATAGGCTTTATTCACAACTCGTTGTAGTTCCTTTGCTTTTTTTTGCGGGCTGTTACGTACTTTTGTCTTGGTTCGTCTGCATGGTTGCTCCGGTGTTTGTTGCCGACGCGGTGATGGCCGCGTCGTAACTAGCCTCTTTTTTTCACTTTGATTTATTATACTCTAGAATACTTATCGGACAGTTCTTTTGAGATTTGAAGCTGACACGTAAGTTCGGATTTAACCAAGTTTCTTGGTGTCGTGATGTTCGTTCTACACTGAACACAAGTAAAGCAAATAAAGCAAAGCGTTCACTATTATTTGAAGGCGCCTCACCTTCGCTCTTGTGTCTACCGCATACGCGGTGAACCCGCGGTTCTTCCGACGCTGCACACGATCTAATCGCGCTCTATTATTTGCTGATTTTTACAAGTTATCTCAGCAGCCGACGCACTATGGCACTTGTGTCTACCGCATAAGCGGTGGTAACCGCCTCACTTCCAACCTTGCTTGAAGTTTATTAGTTCTATATGCTGAATACTGAAACATACTATGTAGTAGATCAAATAACGCTTCGAGAGGAGATGTATGTGGAGTAGAGATACAGAGCGATCCGTTCTCTTCCACGGTCACAACCCGAATGACTACCACAGGAGAGTCACGTCCTTTCCAGGCAAGATACCTTTCCCTACGAGGGTGTCTGCTTCAGGACCCCTTATTGGTTATTTGGGGCTGCCCTGTTAGCGAATGGGTCGCATAAGTTCCACAATCCACCACCCGTGGACCCGCCTGATACCAGGTGGCTAAATATTGAAATAAAATGACAATATTGGTGAGTTGATTTGAAATTTAAAATAAAAAATTACTGGGGAATGTAAAATGTTCTCAATCATTGTTATGGAACTGTGACGCCTGAAAGTCATCATAAATCTCATTGGATCAACCCTTCCAAAGAGCTGACTCCGTATGTGTATTAAACGTTGTTGAGTTATAGAGTAATTTGCAAAGTAATTTCGTGCATTATGGCCACGTGTAACTCTCGTTATTCCAGCCAGAGGATTCAGTGAAATCAACGCCGGTATTGGATAATATCCATGTAATTGCGATTTATTGGTCACCGTGCGCGAGTCACCCAACATTTTTTTCCCGATTGGTATTATTCAATGACAGAAACACAAAATCACAACAGATTATTTTCTCAATGTTTATAAGTGTTCCATAAAAGACGGCTTCTCAAAGGGGCGATTATTTATGCGTTTATTACTGTTTCTCTTTTCCAGTACGGTTAGGCAAGTCCAGATCAGTTTAAATAATTCCTAATATTAAATAATTCTAGATTCACTTTTTATTGTATCTCCTTAAGTAATTGATTCATTGTCTTTGATGTAGCTTGCAGGGCAGGTATGGAATAAATGTCGACTTATTGAGCACGCGAAGTTGTTAAATATGAAAGACCAAATTTGTATATATAGGGAAACGTTTGTTTGCTCTTCCTTTTAGGAGAAGGTGGAAGATCAAATCACACGGGATAAGGATTAAAACGGATTTCCTCGAGATTTCATATTGTTTATCAGCGATACATATGATGTAAGTAGTGGCAAATTTATTGATGTTTAATGTACAAAATGTCTATACGAGTAGTCTACATTTATTGCTAAATAACGACGCACTTTTTCATTATATTTGATTACGTTGTTTTTCGTTACGTTTGAAAAGAAAGACAAATTTACCGGTGAATTATTACTCATACTTTAGAATACATTAATGCTTTGATATAAATAAAGTGAAACAAAAAGTCCTAAAATATTTCATAACCATAATTTTCATTGTAAGTATCGCAATTACATTTTTATGAAATAAATCGCAAATGAATATGATGTGTTGATTTACACAACTTTTAAATTAATTTAGATAATGTAACATATTTATTTTTCTTTATTGTCAGTTTTTCATCCGAAAAGAAACAAGATACTTTTGACAGAAACAAATTTTCTAAACTCAAATAGCATCTTCGAAAGTGAATAACTTGTCAGTGTGAAACATACATAATAAGTAGATGTTTCAGTTATAGTCTTTAATTATACAATTAATTAATTTATGAAATATTATAAAATGTCTTTTTTTAATGCAATCTTCCATGTGAGCACTAGTACTTTTTAATGAAGAATAATTTAACAGCATGTATTGCAAACGGATGGTTAATTTTTGGGGGTAAAAATCACGATTTTAGTGTAAAACAAGAGTTTTGCATTATTTCCAAAATAAAATTAAAATTTTCGGACGTCAATAATGTTCAACAGTCTATAAAAATATCACCAAGAAAACCTTCATTTGCCACGGAAGAAATGTCAAATTAACAATGAAAAATATTTCAGGTAAAATTGAACAATAGGGTCATTAAATAATGATTTTTTATTACAGGGTCATACCACGTGAAATCGGACTAAATTGGATCTTTATGTTTCAGAATTGGATAATTTTATGTATATTGAAAATACTATTGGTACATATGAAAAATTTAAATTTTCAGATTGTTCAGATTATCCGTATTTCAGTCACTACTCTCGAAGATTTGGAAATTTTTTCCATTTTTGACGCGTTCTGAAATCTTTAAATTCGCGTATCTTCAAAACTGTTTTTTGTAAACAGTTGAAACTTTATTGTCTTCAATTGTTTATAAGCTTAAATTTAATGTGCAATTTGAGTCTGTTAAATGATAAACATAATTTAAAAAAATATTTTGTTAATATCTCAAAATTGAAATGTCTTGTATTTTAAAAATAAAAATATTATGTATTTAAAAACCTTTTTGAAACACATGTACCAAATTTGAAGATTATATGAGAATAGGATTATATAAAGTAATCGATTTATTTAAAATTTCGAAGAAATACAAAAATTATTTAATTTTGAGACATAAGAGATCGAATTTTGTCCGATTTCACATGGAATGGCCGTAGCTAGACCCATTTATAGAGATACGAAGAAACAATTGTGTGACTGAAATATGTGTATCTTATTTTTGCAATAAGGTAATCTTTACTAGGAAACAATATTAGACAGATGAAGAAGAAATGACCTCATCAAGGAGAATATGTTTTTGACATTAGAACTTTACATTTTTTGGTACAAATTTTCAATATTTTCATATTTTTAGATTTCTCCCACATTCAGAACACTGGTATTAAAAACATATCTAATTTTACTAGATTGTTTCTAATAAAATATTTCTTTGTTTTTTGTAAATAAGGGGACGAGAATTGCGAGATAGGCAAAAATTAATTCCCCAATAGTTTTTTTAGTAGATATTCAATTCATGTTATAATCGTTTTGGAATTTTAGACCTAGACTGGAGTTTTCAATTTTTCGAAGCAATCATTGATTTGTGCCATTTAAGCATGATAATATATGATAAATCGTATAAATATTGATACATTGTATTTTTGCCATAATTCTTCTTGCCTAGGAATATTGTACTTTGAAAAATACTTAACGAATTTTTAAAATGCAATAAACTAATAAAGAATATACCTAATGTTAGGTAACAAAGACTGACCTTTATTACCTAACAAAGTAATAATTTAAATAATCTATCTTGTAATGTTTTTTAAATTATCTTAGGGAACAAGGACCAGAACGATACTTGTGTGGAATCATGAAGAGCAAAAAATATTTCTACAAATTGCAAAACATGTAAAATAATTGTTTTGTGATGTTCAGTTTGAATAACAGGATTTAATCACACTCATAAACGTTTACCTTTTGTGGGATAGTTTCGAGTCGTACTAGACACATTGAAACATCTCACCAAGTATTGATGGTCGCTGCAGCTGAACTAACGTAATTCGCTTCTATTATTTATCGTTCATTTGTGTTTATACAACCATATATACCATATTATATACAACCATACGTCACCACATTGGACGTGCTTATATTGTTTTTTACACGCATCTTCCAGGGACATCATACCATCTGCTGGGGGTGGGCATCGATTCGGGTCGGACGGGTTTCTAATCGAACCGAGAAAACCGACCCATTCGAATCACTTTCGGGTCGGTTCGGGTCGATCGGGTTGAGTCAATCCGACCCAATCCAACTCGAATCTGACCGACTTAAATTCGTACCGAATTTTAACTGAATCGAACCGAATTTAACCGAATGAGGAGCAACCATATTATACAAATGTGTCCAGAATTAATTTGGCTTTTAGAAAGTAATTAGTTGTAAATTTTGTAATCACAATTAAATTGAAATGCTGCAGATGTAAACCGAAAATTTAATTAATTTGTTTGAATTTGAATAATGTTTTTCTTATTTTATTGAATACAAATAAATATAAAATGAAAATGAAATGTATGAAGCACGTAACCCATATAATGAAAAAGAAATGAATTAAACCCGGAATTGTGTTAGACAGTAAATTTTTCGTTACGTAAAATTAGAATACGTTTTAAATGATAATGATATTTTTGTTCAAAAAAAGGTGCAATTTACAAGCATTAATTGTTTTAATAGAAATTCAGTTATGAAATCAATAAATTTAGGAATCACTATATAAATATACAAGAAACATTTATGTAAGTCGACATGGATCAACTGCACCGTTACCAAATAAGCGAGCATGATACTTCACTAAAACAGTTGAAGAAAATATTAAATAAATAAAATAAACTAATAATCAAAACTGTTAATTATGATAAAATAAAAATGTTTTTCATGAATATTTTTTTACTGCAAAATCTTCTCTAACTTCTGCTACTAACTTTTTATTCGGATCGAATTGATGGAATTCTGTCAAAGCAATAGATGGAGTCAACGAAACCCGCGATCCATACTTCTCCACTCGAACTAAATACAGAGTCAGAAGGAACAATTGATACTTGAATAGCTAAATTGTCTTCAGCAAACATACGTAAAACTGTACATTGCGCACTATGGTAAGATCTCAAAATGAAGGTCACGAGCATCACGTACCTTCTTGATAAAGATCAATGCGAGGCACAGATGAATCACTCTCAAAAGGTCAGCCCATTAACCACATCTAAATGAAAATATATCAATACCTGAATACTGATTATTTGTTTATTTTTTTATTTAAATGTGATTAATCGTTTAAAATGAAAATTAAGTAAACGTACCTAAACCTATAGTTATACGATCAATATTACTACTCACTCCTCTGGACACTTCAGGTGATGAAGTAATAACAAGAGGTACTCATGTACGCAAAAAGTTTTATTGAATATCTAATGATCTATTGCTGAGAGATTGTAGAGTATTTTATCAATAAACACTGGAAACCTTATTTACAATCTGGTAAAATTTTCAATAATTTAAACGTTTCCGCAACTTAACATTTTAAACGTTTTCTGTCAGACATTTTCTTGAGTGGAAATTACGCATTTTTTATATGGGTTACAGAAATATTTGTTTTATTTACCCAGCCTTCCATATCTAAACCATATATACTAGAACATACTTCTAGTTCTATGTTATAATAAAGTATAGAATGTTTGAGTGAATACAATCCTTGTCTATTTGGGTATTTATTTAAAGAGTAAAATATCTATAGTTAACAATTAACATGAACTTACAATTGCGACATTTGATGTATTTTTCCATGTATATATTATTTTTGAGAATTTAATTTGTAGTAGTTTAAGTTTTCAGTTGTTTTATGATACTCGTATTACAATACGAAGAACAGATGGAAGATTAAGATGAATTCTGTTTTGGTCTTCACTATACAATACATCGTTTCAGTTACGATCCGAAATATGTAATTTCAATATGAGAAACAAAGTTATAATCAACCGAAAAATATATCATATAAGTTGTTTCTTAGAAAAGTAAAATCCGAATACAACACCATTATCTAATAATAAGTTGTTTCAATAACCCGATCACAGGGTGACAGGTAAAATTTTAACTGATTCCATAATCAAAAACCGAACCGGCCTGACGGAAACAGAAAATTTTTTGGTTGGTTTCGGTCGGGTGGGTTTTTATTACCACTCCGTCCTTCTGCGAACTTCGAACACCATCCGTATACTTGCTGAAGTGACAACGGACCTGGTGGCGTTGAAGTTCGCTTAGAGCAGAATGAATGGGCAGTAGGCAGTGTTGGTGATTAGGGGGGTGGCGTGAGAGGGGGGGGGAGGCAGCGGCCCCTCTCTTTTTGAAGGAATTTGATTTTAACCGTCTAAAACTAGGAATTATAAAAAAATTACATTATCCTTGATGTGGTAACCACCAATTGTTTTTCCTTTCATTTATTTCCTTACCTAAATTATATTTAGTGGAATTATGCAGAAAATGTCATGTTGATGAAAATTCTGAATATTTTTTGCTCCTCCCCCGCACTATTTATTCCGCTACTAGCTGTAGGGTATACTGAAGATTCATTACACGTAAGATGTGAATAGGTTTCGCCCCTCCCTCGATATTGTTTCTCTATGGAAACTATTGAAACGATAGTATACTAAGTATCTATGGCCGTAAGCAGTCTGTATCAAGAAGAAATCGAGCCTGAAATGCAGCATAATGTGTTAGTCTTGCGGACGACCTTGAGAATACAAAGACAAGCCGCATTATTTTTCACACTCATGTTGCTGGTACCACTGTCTTCTTTCCAATTAAATTGGAGGACAAGATTTTCGAAATAATGTTCCTTCTTATATATGGTCCGTCCCACGAGAATGTCACTGATCTGACCTCCGGAAATGACAGGTCAATTAGTGTTACGCGCTTAACCAAAAATATTTGCTTTGTAATATGAGGAAGAATTGGGTTGCAAAGATGTATTGACACGCTGCGAACCCTTCTGTCTGTGGTATTTCCACTGGGCGCTTATCTATAGATCATGCCATTTGACCTGATCTGTGGAATGGTTCACACAGATGCAATTTAAAACACTTGCTCACGATGACTATGAAATGATAACTGACACATTTTGCAGTAGCGCGGGTAACGCTCTGTGACATCTGAATACGGTCAGTTGAGAGACAGTACCAGCAGGTTAAGGGTCAGCCGAGGATGATATTTGCCAGTTACGAATGAACGTACAGTGCATGCGCAGACTGTTCTATCCTTCTCAAAGCAGGAACTCGGAAGGAACATTCTCGTGGGACGGTCTATATATTGAGCACATCCTTTTTGGACAGGGTCAGAATGGGCCTGGACTTGCGCCGTGAGGAAGATATCTCCGATATCGAACTTCGCATTCCTCTTTCCATCCTCCGCATTCTGGGTCTGTGGCCTGCACGTGGACACCGCCGCTGGTACTCGCTCTTCGTGCCACTTTTCCTCGCCAGCAAGATCTTCACCCAAGTGAGTGAGTGGTTATTAATACGTGTTGTGATTATAATTTATTGTGTGAGCTATCCTTTAAGATATTCAGGTTCAGATAATATTGAGTACCTGCACATTACTATACGAAATGGGTGAAATAATTTTTAACATTTAAATAAAAATAAAAACAATTTTAAAAAATATTTCATGATATGGAGACATTTTGCGAGCAAAATCGACCAAATATACAGATAGGTAAAAACTCGTTAGTTTCCTTCTCATAAATTATTTTAATTCTGTATAATGTTTTAGTCTTTCCTAAATTTGTTACTTCGGTCATACTTCTGTCGTCAATGTAAAGATTAGCTGTAAACAATACTTATAGTTTGGTGGCACACATTTTTTCAAAATATACTTCCTCCAGATGTTGAAGTCGTTTTAATCACTACCACGGTCGAGCACTCTTGCATAACGACCCCTGGACGTTGCCGCTGTTAGTCTTTGCGAAACTATGCGAAATGTGCGGTAAGCAAAATAAACATGGTGGGTATGCATCGCAGCCTCTTACCCAGAGGGTGACGTATCATGAAGGAGGATTAAGGTCCTCCACCCTAGTCTGCTGTATATGGAGACAGATGGAAGGATACTCATGAAAGATGGATGAAATTCACGCCCTACATGGAGCGACATCTATGCCTCAACCGTAGCTCATATTTCAATGTACGGTTTATGCTTCTATAAATATTTCATAACTTAACACTTCTCCTAAATACGACTCTCACATAAATTTACACTAATGATGCAAAACAGAAATCTCTTTAATAGAAGCGATATTATTACCTTTTTGTAAAATTTAGTCGCTAAAATATGTAAAATATAGAAAACATTTAAATTCGTGAGGTTACCTTTTAAATTATTGATTGTTGACATAACTTAACCAAAAGATTCTCATGATTGATGAAATACAATACATAATGTATTGTTAAAAAGCGTTCCATTGGTTTTGAACAAAACGGGGGGGGGGACAATAAAATAAAATACAAATAAAATATTGAAAATGCACTCAAAATGATAAATTGATCTTAATGTCAGTTGAATTTAACGTAATATTTAATTCATTTATGAGAAGTTCTAACATGGTACGCTGGCGTTATTCGAGAAATATCATACACCCAACTTCTATCAACTTATTAGGCATTGCATCATTTTCGATTACACATATTACATTCCCACAACATATGTTGGAAATCTAAACGAGAAAGAGTAGTTGAAGTTTCTATTCCTTTCCTCAACAAGCATACATACGATGTATACTTGACACAAACAACCCACATGTCTACAATCCTTCTCCTATCCACTTCGTATACCACAGCCAGAACACTGGATGATAAAAAAATGTGCCCAGGGAGAACTCGCTTTTATGCGCAATACTGGCATCCAGTTTGACGTTTGATTCGTTTACCAATTAGAGTAAGTGTTCTAATGCTCTACATTTTAAACTCAAAATCCTAATTTTACTCTTTTCTCTGTTTATGTATGATATCAGAATATACAGTTTCGTTTTCGCTGGCTACTTCTGTCCCCTGGTAATTGTTTAAAACTAAAAATGATCGAACTGCTACTTTATACGTATTCTACACTTTCCCAAACTCCTTTTTGCATCAGTAGCCAACAGTGTCGATAACAATGACTCAGAAATTTGGAACTCAAAACGGTGACTCCAAATGTTATTTAGTTGTAATAATTCTCTTTGTTTCAACAAGAGTTCTTCCCATTAGAGAAACATGTTATTATTACATAACAAAATATTAAACATAATAAAAATGAATTATTCCGTATTTATTTACATTTATTTAATATTTATATCCTACACATTGCTAATCCACAAAATAGTTTTCCACAATAAAATAAGAAATAAATCTATTGTCTTTAAAAACTGTAGTGATTGCATTTGGGAACTAAAATCTAGTATTCAGAAAATTGCTTTCAACTATTGGAGAAGAGATTTCTGATATGGGTAAGCGCTGGACATCCTAAGCCCAAAGCTTACTAATTCTTTATGTGTCTCTGGTTCGTCAAATCAGAATCTGCTTTCTCGTTTTCTCTCCTTCACCATACACCTCTGGTTATTTAAAAAAATTAAATTTATAGATTTGCAACAAAAGAATACATTTCCCAGAAGTCACTTTTTGCATTACTTTCAGCACTATCGAGCATTAATGAGTCAGTAGTTGACGTAGGTATTTGAAACTCAAAACTGCGATAGAAAACGTCATGATCTCTCAATAATTGTGTTTATTTAATGTTGATTAATTACTTCCAATAATAGATAAACATCTTTCACATTTGTAATTCACAAAATAGCTTATACAAATTTGAGGATCGGTATATAAAATACTTGACGTATGTTATCGTTTTCACATTATTTAAAGTTTCAATTAGATAACGTGTAATTTTCACATCATCTAAAGCTTTCATCATATTTTCACAGTCATACTGAATGCGAATGTGTTTCGACTACTGGAGCGCATCGAGATCATCAGATGCATCAGTATTCAACCACTGAACATATGTGGACATGTGAATAGTAGTCGACACCCTATTACACCTTATCAATATCATAAATTCAATAAAAAAGCTGCAATTCTTTTGAAAACTTAAAAATTATTAAGTTAAAAATGATATTTGATGATAGATTATAATATTACTATGACAAATCAGAGTTAATCTAACCTCTCTCAGCGGCAACATATGTCATTTAAAGTTAGTCAGAAGGTAACTTTCAAAAAGCGTGGGTCGAAAGACTTCCTAATTTTTTATACTGAATTATGTAGACTATTATTGTGTCCTGTAGAAATATTAGCGACAATGGCGCACTGGAAGGCATTGAAAAAAACTGATACCTTCAGCACGGCGAAGAGCCATTTTTTGTGTCTTGTAACCCTAAAATAGCAAGCGGACGAGAAGCGACAGTCGAACCACGTGGCTAAGCAGTGATTCTTCTAACTTCTAGGTATCATCACCATTCAAAGAAGTAAAGCAAACCAAACCTGATTTCCAAATTTGCCAGTAAATCAGTAATATAAACAATAAAAAATCAAAATAAACCAAAAGTTAAATCATCAATTTAAACTCTCTCTCTAATGTATTCTAGTCAAGGTATCTGACGTTTGCCAAAAAGAATTATCCTGAGCTAAATGCCGAAGAAAGGAAATAAGGAAAACATACTTTACTCTGTAACGATGAATGTCAAAGTGTTCAGGGGCCAACAGACTTGTAAACGCATAATATAAACTTAATTCAATACGGTTCTTATTTTTCAGTTTTTTATTTCTTCATTCACTTGCAGTTTCACGTCATAAACTAAATTATTCTCAATATTCATAATTTCGAACTGAAATGTAAATAATCTGAAAATTGGAAAAGGATAAATCTTTTAGTGATTAGGAGAGTGGTAATATATTAAACGAACTATAAACAAAATATGTTTGGTTTTGATTACCTCACTATTATTTATTGCAGTAAAATACCCCTGATATTTTAAATGATCCAATAAAAAATTTTGTTTAGGTATTTTAGTATAAAAATAAATAAAATTTATAATTAAGGTCTTGCGAATATGCGAAAGATCTTAATTATAAAGCGATAGATGTTCGTACTTTGCTATTAACGAGATTCAGTATGGGAGAAGGATTTTGAGGTGATAACACCGCACGAAATGCAAAATATATGGCAGCAGTCGGTGACTTTTTACTAGGGCAACTATTTCGGCGTGTTTCGGGTTGACTTTCCTCATGATTGTTCAAAGTGTAAAAGTAAAGTAGACACCAAAATTTGTCACACACCTCGATTTTTTTTCAGCACCTTCCAATGTACCATCGTCGCTGATATTTTTATAGGACATACTAATAGTCAATATGTTTCAGAATAAAAAGATCAGGACGTTCCCTTGCCGGACGAATGACCAAACATTCTGATTTAATGACCTCTCTTATTAAATCATTTCCACCATTTATCTGCATAGAAAGCCTCCTTTCTGATTTAGAAGATATTTAATATTACGTCAAAATTAAAGTACTCTAAAGTCTTGTTATTTGTTTCTGAAGTCTAAAGTGTCGAGTACTTGTACATCGTTAACTAATGGCGCATTTACACTTATTTGATTTGTACGTATATCTCTTAATTTTGTATCAAGTGTAGACGTGTGAATACGTACGTAAAATTGCACTCTAGTAGTCGACTTTACAGTATTAGCCTAAGAAATCCAACAATGAACGACGCAATTCATGAGAAAAACACCCTGATTATGACGATAAATTAAAAAATGTCATTGACAATATTCTTTGGTCGGAAAATCTAAATATGATCTAATGATAATCAAACCTGCTGATCCTTTGACTATGCTTATTGCTTCATTCCCGTCATAAACTAAATTTCACGAACTTTCCAAATAATGAAGAAATTGAATATTGCGTCACAATTAAATTCAGCATGAAAAAATAACCAGAAACCTTGTTATTTGGTCCTAAAACCCGAAGTGTGAAGGTGCACACTTGAGATGTGCGCATACTTTTCCCGTACGTTTGCAGATGGGTCTCATCATCAACAGCTGGGGAAGCCTCGGCGACATGGCGATGACTTTGTGCATAATGATCACCATCATATCCGGCATCTTTAAGGTAAGTTAAAACCTGAACACGATTTTTCACCTTGAGTTTAGAATACATTTTCACTAATAGTAATTATAGTTTGTAAATAAACTTGAAATGAGTTATGTTTTAAATCACGTTTTTTGAATAACAAGAAGTTGAATATCCTAATTAAAAATTTAATCAACCATATTTGGCGTTTAACTGTGTTAAAATCTCATAGCGCTCCAGGTTCACAAATGGTTCACACCTTTACGAAAATAATAAATGTATGCTAAAAGAAATTAATGTTGCTCGAAGTGCGGACAACGAAACAACATCCTCTTCAACTATTGAAAGGAGAAATTAGAGAGTTTGTATTTAATGAGAATTAATAATTCATACAACTTCTTTTGAAAAATTACTTTAATTGAGATGATACGTTTCTGTGCAGAATCACGCTCCCCTCCTCGTAAGAGAATGGTCTTTCTGCTCTCCAAAACTAAACATGTTTATACGTGAATATTGTTACCTCGCGTCTTTGAAAGGCATATTGAGCATTTTTATTCCACTTTCGATAATTTAAATAACCAGAGACGGGATTTTAGAGGGTTATTTTGGTGAAGAGCAATATTTTTGAAAGGACAATAGGTTTTCTTTGGAATTCAGTTGTAATGAAATAATTTTCTCAAACGTTTAAAATGTTATTAGTTTAGCATTAATGCAGGGTGTGCATATGATGTAAGTATATAATTTAAAAACGATAGGTAAAATGTAATCAGTTGATTTGAGGCTCACGTGACCCCCATCCTGTCCAATATTGTGGGTTTTCTGCATGGGTAAAATGAGAGTTGATAATGTGCTTTATCCTTGGACGAAAAGGGATATAACACGGACATTTCGGTTAAGCATCAACAAAGACCTCATCATTATTTGTCCCAAGCATAACCGCATAAAAAGATAGTACGTTTTGAGGGTTCCGAGGACCACTGTGATATAGTTAAAACATTAATGTCACGCCCATTACCACTCCAGCGAAATTATGACAATCAATTTTTTATCTGTTGAAATTATTGGAGCGGGCAGGAAAGGTCACTTCTCCATTCAATTCGTGCCCACGCTTGGGACTCTTCCAATGTTCCAGTCGACGACATTTCTGCTGTTCCGGCCTCGCCTGGACAAGTTGTTCGAAGCTCTGGGCACCTGTCATCTTCACTATGAACCGGCAAGGCGGCATCGCCAACAGTCCATCCTGCATGCAACATCGGCCCGCTCGATTTTCATGGCCTCTAGGTAATGTGTCCTGAGTAAGCAACCGAGTGAAATTGTATCATATATTTATGAATAATCTCTTTATGCCCATTTCTCATTTCTAATATTCTGAACTAGATGTACAAGGATTTCTCAGAAATGTCTTCATTCCGAGCGTATTTTTTCAGGCTTTTGATCCAACATTAACCAGTCGAGTCAACGATGTACCTCTCAGAGAAACGCCCTGCTACTAAACTAAAGAAGCGTAAAACGGCAATAATTTTAATTCTTTTTGTTTCTGAAAATAAAGAAACCAATAATCACAAATTTTATATGTAATAAGACATTTGCTAATTTAAAGAATATTCTCGAAAATTGCATGGAACGTACGATGTAACGATTAGGAGGATACCGCATTCAAACATTTTGAGCTCTACTGTTTTATGTTGTAACACAATCACTATAAATACATTAAATAAAAAATTCAAAATGTAATTAACACTTGAAAACATAAATAATTGGAATTTGATAATCAATAAAATCGTTATAAATAATTAAAATTTTATAAATAATTTATGTTGACGTTGACGTGATGGTCCCAGTTCGGTTAGTAGTTAGTGTAGCAAAATTCTCAACAATTAAAAATGACAAATTTCCTATGAACAATTGGATAATTGTTTAAATAATTGAACTTATATGACATTAAGTTCCCAGTTTATTCTCCCTTACATCTGCCCAGAGTTACTCTTACGTATTAGTGATAAGCGATTCAAACATTTGTTTATAAATTTTTGAATTTATAAAATTTCACAATTTTTAAATGATTTAGAAAAACACATATCTTAATATAATGTATAAGTGTATATTATTTAGAGCACTGTTGTCTGCATTTTGAAACACATTTTAGAAAGAATTGCAGAATCACTAAACATTTCTGTGTCAGTATGTAAATTTTGTTATTGTTTAGTTTGATGAATGCTATTTCTCATAATATTCCTGATTTCTCTTAAGAGCAATTCTCCTCAATTAAAATTGAATGAGATATTTTTACCAATACTCGTGTTTGGAATGTTGTCAGCACTACCATTTTAATCCTTTAACATCACCTTCTCCCTAAAATCAATTTTTCATTTAGGACTTGTCCTCTTTTGAGGACATAAGTGTTTATTGATCAATAGAGACTTATTTTATTGTGACGACTGTTTCTTATGAAGGTAATTTTAAGTACAACGTTTGATGTTTTTAAAATTATATACATAATTGTTACAGTTATATATTTTGATACACCTCAAGATAAGATCGTCACAACGCTCTGCTGTTAATGGGATGTGGTTTATTTATAAACAATTTGAAGTTGATGAAGTGTGTTTTGTAATAAAGAGAAAAGACTTAGTTCAAATGTTTATTTTAATAAATCGTCAAACCTTCATAATTTTATGAAGAGATATAATTTTCACTATTTCATCATGAAAATGACTGAATACCCTGTGATACGGTCAAAATTTTTTAGGCCAGTTGTTGTCGAGTACTTGTTCTAGTCGTTTCCTATCTTGTATGGACAGTTGCTTGTGAGCTTCGCCAGTGGTCACATCGTCCACCGGTTTTGACAGAGCGGCGGCCCGGCGTCACACCATGTGCTTAGGAGAAGTGCGAGTAGCAATTCGAAGTGCATTAATTTTAGGATTAGTGGCTTTGTGATTTAAAGAGTGGTGAAATACACAACCATGAGGGGAAGTGGATACCTAAGGGCTGGTAATACATGCCATTATTCTTAGCTGAACCACGCGGAGGGCGCAACGCAGACGAAATATTCTCAACCTTGCTCCATCACTCAGTGAAATATCAGCAGCAGCTCCAATAATTGATAATCAGCCAGTACGAACAACATTTAGGATTTCAACAAAAATTTGAAGAATAAGATGTGAATTGCTACAAATTATATAATACGTCCTGAATCTGCAACTAGTCACCGTCCACGCTTCGTTATGTGCCGTCGTCCCTGGCAACATCGATGTCGACTGATTGGCAGGTATTTATAAAGCGTTGTACAAAATACACAACTAATGACATTCAACCAACTAAAGATGATAGTAAACTTTGAGAAAATTCCAAGCATGAGTTGTTGTTTTTATGATGAGACTATAGTCATTAAGTTGTACATTAAGGTAGAGTGGTTGCTTCACGAGCTAGTCAAATCGTCAATTATTCACAGAAGAAAATGAAAATATGTATAGCATATCGCATTATGTAAAACATATATATAACAAAGATTTTATTACGACTTTTTCATGTGACGAAGTTCGTAGCAGTGAATAATTCTCACTCCATCTTCTTGTTTTCATATCAAAATAAAATGTAATACAATAAAAAATGGGTTTCTCAATAATATTAGTGATTTGAAAGTAAATATAACTGTTCATCAACCTCGTTTGAAATTTCTGATGCGATAATTGTTTGTTGTTTCCGCCAAGAACGTTGTTTTTATGAACTTGTTTGCCCCGGACAAACAAGTTAATACTGACTCCGGCCGTGGAAGCCTACATTTATATTTAACGTAGTTTTTCCTTATTATTCCCTTCCCACACGGTAAAAGTCGTACATTATGCTTCCTTAGGGTATCTATTTAATTTGGGACAGTTTTGTTATATTTTATTCATGATATAAGGATCCCTACTTAGTTATTTCGAAATATTTGAGACAAAGAAAGGATTTCCAGAAGATAACACGTAGCTTCAAAATTCTACAATTCAAATTTGGCACGGTACAGATCAAATTTGACGGGACTTATTGGAAGACACTAGTCTTCTCTCCATAAAAAGCAATTAAGTAATATTCTTGAACATTGTCATCCAAATAATCATTATGCCTCAAATCATGGAAAATTGCAATTATAATTAGTTTTAAAAGAAACAAAATTCATCAATACAACTCCGTAATATTTCAGTGATGAGTTCCACTCCAACGCTTAAAGAGTATACGTTCTGAATAGATATCGAGACGTTTTTGTCCTCAAAACGCTCGAAATGCAATACAAGATCAAAATAACATTCACAACTTAAACAATTATCGATTATGAAGTTTGTAGCCTGAAATGAATTATGAAACTAATTTTTAGACATGTTTATTCCGAGGATATTGGTCATTTTACGGCCGGTGATAGTTAGGATGACCCATCTATAGTTCATGTGCTTTTGTTATTGTATTTGTATTTTACCATCCTGCCAATGGTTGCATGTGATACCGCGAGTAAAGCATGATTCGTGAAAAGGAACGTCCAAAAACACTCTACTCACCAAAGGTACAAGGAAGCACTTTTTCGTACATAAAATTATATAATCTCCTGAGTGCACCGTCTGTGTAGTAAAAATTGATTCTTTTATCATATTCCATATTACCTAGCCATCAAATTGCTTATTACAAAGCTTATTTATTGAGCAGAATAAATGTTTTTCAAAAATTCTACAAAAGTGTTATAACGAAGACGTTAAAACTCTTTGTAATCAGATGTTTCTTTTGAAGACAGTCCGCTTGAACTTCTTTCTTCATACCTTTTATTTTCTTTCTTGATATTTTTGGTCATGGTTTCGTTTCTTTCTCTCGCTAATCTAGCTTTTTTCTCTTCCAGTTGGTCACACGATAAGTTTTCAATATATTTTTCAAGTTGTTCAATATTTTCTATAGCTCATGGATGTGATCACTTTTGTGTTCTAAAACTAACCTCGAAATGACTGAATATCTTAAAACACCGGTTTTGTGAAAATGATAAGACTTATATTATTCCGAAAAACTGCGAAATTTAAGGAGCCGTGAAAGAATGGGGAAAGTTTTAAAAGGAAAAAGAGTTAGCTTGAAATTAAATATTATGTTCATATGCTTACGGGAATATACTTTCGAGAATGAGTGTTGTTTTCTTTTTCTAGTACATTTTCAACTAAATAGAGCGATAAATATTTTCCCCTGCTATATAAATTGAAGGTTTTTTTATTTAACGCCCATTTCACTTAAATCCGTTCAGCCGTTTCCAGGATTCCACCTCTCAAGCTCGTGTTCATCTGCCTGCTGCGCGGACGGCTGCCAGCAAAAGAGAGGGTGCTCGAGTTAGGCTGTCTTCGGCGGGTTGTAAGAGGGTTAGCGATACCAGGCGTGAATACGGTCGACACATTCCACTCTGCCCTACCTGACCTTTTCTACCCAACGCTGCAGATGGAGTCATTTTCCCTCGCCATTCCTAGACCTAAATGTCACTTGCTGTTCAATCATTGATTCTTAACACACTTGCACAACGTGCACTTTGGACAGGGTCAGTGTTGCTTCTCTATTACTCCCTGGATATTTATATAAATGATATGATTTTCAAAATGAATGATTGTGTAAAATTTGATTAATAATAATATGTATTTAACTGCAAATGGGTAGATGTTGTCCGATGGCAGAATGTAAGGAAATTCAATAAAATAAATATACAAAAATATATATTACAGAGAACTGAAGTGATTTTTTAAAATAAATGATTAAACTATACGACTGAACTATTATTAAATATAAAAATATGAGACCTTGAAACAGCTAAAAAGTTAATCTATTTTAAATAATTACTTATGTGACATTTTTCGGCTGATGACCCGAGCACTCGATTTACCCTTTTAGTAACCCTTCACTTAACATTTCCCTTCCCTCCCATTCTATTCCTTCTACAATACATTCAGGGACGATTATTTACAAGGTATTCAGTGATGGTCATGTACAAGAATTTCCATGACTTTTGTGTATAAATGTGAGTAATGTCTGGAATGAGACCCATTGTCACCTGGCGTAAGTCGGTCAGGTGGTAGCTGAACGGGTGTCATTGGCGTGTAGAGGTACTTCCTAAGGATTTTTAATATTTAAGGTCTTTATCTATTGACAAATGCTCGTGTAAATTCATTATTTCCAAATCTTTGGATACAGTCAATTACGTCTTACATTTTAAAATATTGTCTAACAAAGCCTGGTTAAATGTTTACGATGAAGAATTTATGATTGTCTTTTATATTATCTGTATATAACTTTTTCCAATCACTGGGCGTCTCAATTATATACTATATTTTTAAGTAACTCATCTTCAATTACTTTTAATTATTACATTCTTTGCCGAGGTATGTTAACTCACAACTTCCGAGTACCTACTTGTGGAGGAGGGTTTGCAACGTCAACAGCCAGGTGAAAATTGCGACGGAACGGGACTCGAACTCGCTCTGGCCGCAGGTGTGCTATCCACTGCACCACCCGCCTCGCCTCTCAGATCCGTACGCAACTTTAACCTGGCAGTGCAGTGCTCACTAAGTTCTAAAATAATAATAAAATCTCAAGTACGATTTCAATATATATATATATATATATTGCAATAACTAAGATACTGCAATAACTAAAAAATGTAGGATGCTAATCTTTAAGGGCAGTTAAGCCACAATATTTGAAGTATGTTGTATGTGGTACTGAAATATTGATTGTTAATATAATGATTTCTCTTACGGAATGCTTTATCCACGCGGCGTGATTTGTAAGTCAAATTACTTCCTTCTGAAGAACTTTTGTGGTCATTCGTGTAAAAGTTTCATTGAGTACCTTCTCTCAAGGAATATTAGAGATTGAAAAAATATTTTTGTTTGCCATCTTTATACATACAATTTTCCGACATGTTTAAAAAAAGTGTTAGCGTACTCTCAACAGTTACATAAATACTGTCCTAAGAGAATTCAATGTGTGTTGTAGATATCATTCCAAAATTGCACTATTTGCTTACTAACAGATGAAAAAGGCCCTAGACGTACGTATGATATAGACCCAGCAATCTTTGCTGTGGGTTGTCCGTAATGACAAGAGGCAGAACACACTGTTTGGTATCGCCCTTTCTCCCGCGCACCCGCTTGGAGGGTGTAGGTTTTGTGGGTAATGACTGGTGCGCTACAGTTAAGTCAGAGAGAGGAATCGAGTTCCCCCATCCAAGTCGATGTGCGAGAGAGACCCCAAACTTTTTTTTCCCCTTCGGACAACCGGTACCTCAGATCCTGGGTATAGATCATATGCAAGTCTGGCAAATACTAATGGATAATCACTTTGAGTATTGCGTGTCTTTTGCTTGTAGCTTCCTTGTTCTTGGTGGCTTGGCCTTGGTTCTGTTTCTTCTACATCCGATGCTGCAGAATTACCTTGGAAAAGAGTCTCCCGAGGACCGTATTGCCAACATTACACGGATTCGTAACCTCCCATCTCTGGCGTGGTACCCATTTGATCACACCGTGTCACCCTTCTACGAAATAGTGTACTTCTACGATTCTGCCACACTGTCCTGCATCTACATCAGCACGAGTACTCTGGACACGTTGTATGTGACTCTTATCATCTACATTTCGGGTCAACTGCGCATGCTGAACGACCTCCTCCTCCACCTCGTGGAGGATTCGAAGGAGAAGCTCCGGCTAGCGAATCTAACTCGCAAACGTAAAGATGTTGAGATCATTGCAAAGGTACAGTCACACACTATTCACCGATCTCAATCATAATCGTTTGTAACTCGCTTTAATGACAGCAGTTGTATAAATAGGATATCATAATGAATGAAGATTTTGAAGGGTCCAGAATTTGAAGGGAATACAGTACCGTCGAAGGTTAGCAATGAGTTCGAGCTGAAGCATAACTTCAGCTATGGTTATCTGTTGAATGTCCTAACCATCAACAAATACGTTTATTTGAAAAAAAATCTTCTTAACCAAATTCCATATGCTTTGGGAAGAGGGTTTGAGCATCCTCACTTCCAACCGTACTTAACGTCACCAAGAAACAATGATATGTCCGAGACTAGCTTCAGACGCTCCTTGGTCTACACTGGTTCAGGATCCCTAAAAGCTGACCATGGTGAAAAGAATAAACTTATCTTACACACAAAAATTCAGCCTGAGTGTGTTAGTTTTCGAAAAACTCGGAAAGTAGTCGGTCTTTTGACTTGAAATTTTGATACAACGTTGCATTTGAATACGAGCGTGTTTATATATATAAATTTTTATAGTAGAATGAAAATTCACCCATAACAGGGTGAAATGGAGTTTGAAATGTTTTATGACTGTATCCCACCATAACTCGAGTGGTCTGGAGATATTGTAACCAAACTTGATACGCAAATGATTGACTATATTAAAACTAACACTGTGGGGGTAAGACATCCCTTGCACCCAGGAAGGGGATGAGAAGGGGATGACATATAAAAGGAAAAGAAAAATACGATATTATATTCGTAACCATACTCTTCGGTGCCGCTGAGATGGATAAGAGCGTCCCGGTGCTTTGTAAGTTAACAATCAGTCCACATGCAGATAATATAGCATCCCTGGGGTAGGGGTGGGAATGAGAAACTGGTAAACATAATTAAAAAACTAACAATTTTACTGTTGAATAAATAATTTTTGGGACCGCAGAAGTGAAGTAACACACTCATTGACAGATAAGTTCAAGATCACCACCTATAAGGAATAAACACCCTTTGTGTTGGGGTGAGAAGGAGAGAAATGTGAAAATAATCAAAAGTGACCGATATTAGTGTTGAGATCATATTTTTCGGGGCCGCTGAAATTAGTACTAACATTCTCAAAGATGTCAAAGTTCACAATCAGCCCGTATTGGTACCCCTAGGAAAGGGTATGCCATGAAAAAATATAGAACATGACATACCAGTGACGAGACCATAATTTTCGGCGTCCCTGAATTGATAGTAAGATCCCTATATTGTGTAAGTCTGAACTCAGTCCTCATGAAAGAAACATTCCCCTAGCGCCCCTTGGGTGCGAGGTAGGGGGTGGAAATGGGTTTATGGATAAAATGAATTGAAAACTAATTTTGAAATATAAAAAACTGAAAATTGCACTGAATCCATAGTATTAGGGTTGATTTGATTTTTATACTACCAATGTCGTTAAGTTTAAGATGTGATCACATATTGGTACAGTGTCCTTAGAGCTAGGGTGGGAAGTGCGAGACGTAAAAATAAACGTAAAACACGGGTATTAGTGTTGATTCCATGGTTTTTGTGTATTCTGAGATGAATAATCGTATTTGCAATGATAATATGTTCCTACACAATGTTAATTATGTACGACATATCTAAAGGTGAGGGTTGGGAAGAGCACGACACGAAAAAGTATCGAAAATATCAGGTAAGGAAGGATTTAAAGAAAATGCGCCGCTAAGGGGATAAAATGGGAAATTGGTGTTTTCTAAAAACTTTTTTCTCAATTAGATCAGTGAAAATAAGGGATTGATACACGCCAATACTATCAAACAAAGAACAAAGTTACAGACATGTTACAAAATTCACGCGAGCAAAGCCGCGGGTACTCAACTAGTATTTGATATTTTTAATGATGTATAGGATGAAGTAACGTTTCAGGGATCAGAACACAATGTTGGTTTTTAGATAGGTGCGTTGGTGTGCATACAATTAATGGAAAAAGTGGACGTAGGGTACAATTGCAACGTAAGTGATTAACGAAAACGACAGGTCTCTTTAGATTCGTGTAAAAAGTGTGATATTAGTTCGATTTCAAATTGGAAAAAGGAATTCCTCTTAAAATAGTATGCGCAATCGGGATGTAGTTTCAAAAATATCAAAATCGCATGCGAATAGTGACAATTTGCAACAGTTTGGGACAAAAAATATGACGAATTTGAAGAATAAATTTTACTTTCAAATAAATGAAAGTACAAATTTCAGCAGAGTTCTGCATTGTTATTAACATGGAAAGTACATCATGTTATTATAAAAGTTACTGACAATTTCCACCTGCAACCACCAAAGACCCAGAAAGTTATGAACTGAAAATGTGAAACTTACGCGATATTGGGAAGCAAGTTTGTGGTGCAATTTATCAGTTCTTAATCTGTTTACTCATGTAAATAATAATAAGGAGATGTTTACTACGTTTTTCATATTTAATGGAACGTTCTCAACATTTCATTTTAAAATAAGAAAAGAATATTAATATTCGCTAAGAAAATTGTTAATAATATTAGTATGCTAGGAGTTGTATAAACTCTTATAATGATTATGGCATACTTGAAATTAAAGTATTTTTATATTAATTAACAATAGCAATTAATGATGCATACATTGTTTATATTATATAAATAATATTAATTAAACAATGGCCAATTCATTCGATCTTAGATGAAACATTTTTATCTCCTTCCCAATGACTTTTTCCTGTTGAAGCGTTCAGGCAATTTCTTATGCAATCTCTTACCCTTCCTTGACTTGACCATGAAATTCCTTGTCATTGTGATTTCAAATATTTGTCTTTATATACATTATGAGATAACTTTATTAATATGTGATGTCGCGTAGGAAATAAAGGGCTACACAGCCATCAAGTTGATACTCTATAAATAGAGCGAATATTTATAAAACAGAAAGATAATCCTAAAATAATTATGTAGTGCCTTCAGTAAGGAATCATGAATACCTTTCGTTCTCATTTCCACTTCTTTCTTATCATAAGCAATAGTGGCATTATGAATACGAAGAAGACACAGTTCTCTTCTCCTCGTAGAAACCCGTCATCAATTGACCATTTTCCCTTGCGCTCCCATGTCATGTGAGCCATCATAAAAGTGGAGTATTATTAGTTTTCATTTTTTTAAATTTACATTATTTTACAAGTTTTTATTAGTATGTAGAATGAATCCTTTTCCCTACCACCTATCCTCTACTCCTCATGTTTCACCTCATGCCCTCCTCCCCAATTGTCATTTGCAGCTATGATGTAATGTCTGTCAAAATGAAATGAACTAAATTCAACTGAATTAACTAAACGTTATCAAACGCTTTCGTTAAAACACTAATAGTTTTATAAAAGTATTTGTTTTTGTCAATTTTGTCAGCAGTAATTGCCTAAAAACGACAAAGAACAACATTCTAACCTTTCAAATAATTTGTTTCATTCTGTAAATAATTTTGCAAAAAAGTAAATTTTTATTTCTAAAATAGTTGCCAAAAAATAAAAATATTTCATTTTGAACATCGTTTCGAGTCTATCAACTGCAAAAAATTCTTTATCTTAAAGAATCATTATTTTAAGGCCTCTAATGCAAATATATTGAAAACTCTTTTAAAATAGGGCAAAAAGGTTGTTTTTTTCTATTCTTTTAAATTCATTTTTCGATCATGCTGAGCACGAATTCGTAATCAGCGACCACAAACATTGTAGAATACTGAATTTTAAGCAAATCTGATGACTTTTTCACCCCGTGTCCAGCTTTCCGGGATCCTAAACGAGTGTGCGACCTTCCGATGACCTTGCGCATTCTAATCAATAGTTTGTTTCTCAATGGACGATGAAAAGATTACCGCAGCACCCCTGACGGACGGGTCACAAATCTCGACACACCTTGCATGGGCCCCATTCGTTTATAGTGGATAATGTTTCTTTCAGTGTAACATGAAAATCAAATTTATTTTTATGAGTGACCTCAGTTTCGTGGCTTGGATTTCTCAGAAAGGGGATCTTAAATGAAGCAATCTCTTACGAAGTTTCGTGTTTTATTATAAATCGAATGTTTATATTAATGCAAATTGATCACCAACTCAATCATTGATATACGCATTTGATCAACAGTCCTCAATTCGCGGTAATGTTTTATTTTTCAATGAAATTGTTCGAAGGGTAGAGGTGTCCGGACATCTGAACCCCACTTCAGATACGTCCTTGATGGTCTCAGTCAGTGCATAGTATTCGCAGCCATATTAACGAATTTTGCCATTAGTCTTGCCATTACAATCCTTTGTGGTATTGGTTTCTTTTAATTAATTAGTTCACCAGTGAATTTTGACAGAATACACACTATTCATTCCTTCAAATCCTTCTTCAAGAAAATAATGGATAGTGTGAAATCCGTTGTGTGCGGTAAATGAACCAAACCTTTCCCATCCGATTTCGCCGTGTCGTAGGATATTTAACTCTCATCAATTCTTTTGAGAACTTGCCTTAGGCTGCCAAGCTCATAAGTAGTTCTTACATACCATAATTCAATTATCGAATTCTTTTTCATACCAATTGTCGTCGCCGTCACCATCCGGTTTACTCTCCCCTTAAGTTTCTTAAATATCTGACTATTTAGGTGACATACGTGCTATTGACCCACATGCTGATGGGGCGGTCTTCGGTTCTGAAAACGTTTGAACTGTTTGGGTATTTCATTCAAGGAAGAGATAAGGAGATTATGGTTATTCCGCCCATACTCCGTCGTAGTGGCCTCAGTGATAACAGAGGCCTCCACAAGAGGGCGATGTTGACATGTGGACGCGAGAGGCTGAGAAATGGGTTTCATTGTCCCTGAAATGATTAATATCTTTCCAATAATTTGTCCTGTTTAATTTTTATTTTAGTTGACTGATGCGTTAATAGCCAGAAGTGATATACAGTCTGAGAGATGTGTTCATAAAAGTAACATCTCTACATAACAAAGAATATTTTACATATTAGTACTATATATTTTATTATGTGTTATCTCGTAAAGTAAAAATAAATTAGAAATGACTTAAATTTTTAAATGGAAACGCAGAATAATCAATCAGAAAGTATATTAATGAAATATCAGTGATAAGAAAAGTTGTAAAAAAATTAAAAAGTTTAATCATAAAAGGTGGGATGATATTTCACACGAATCTATTTTTCTCTCCTGGAGTAACCAATGTTTTTTTCCTTCTTGATTTTAGGGATATTTATTAAATATGTAGGCAAGGTATGAGAGGGGCAGTCAGCGTGGCTCAGTGGGTAGAGCACTGAGCTGCTAACTGGATAGGTGGTGATTTTCATTACACCTCAACATCCAGACTGGCTCCCAGGCCTACTCAGCCTGCTATCAAATGAGTACCAGGATCTATCCTGGGACCCAAAAGCCGGCCGGAGCGAGATGCTGACCACATCTCCTCCTTCTAGTGCCGGGATCAAGAAATCGCGGAGCTCTACCCTCCGCGACGGCCAAGGCTCTCAAAGAGCTGTAGTGCCAAATAAATAATAATAATAATAATATTATTATTATTATTATTATTAAGGTATGAGAGGAAATAGAAATATGAAACAAATGAAACTAAGTAAAATTATTAAAGGTATATCTAACCTTATTGGGAATTTATCATAATATTCTGTTTATTCATACAGTTATGTTATGAAAGTTAGGAAAAAGTCCAATGTTGCATATTATACGACGAGAAAAATTATGGAAATAATTGATGAGCCACACATTTCAAGGTATGTGCTTTTAGGTGTATGTAACGAATGTTCTTGAGAAAACGTCTTCGTAAGATGAGTGACAAGAATCCTTAGTCATTGACGATAATTTTTCCTTAGTCATTGACGATAAATCATTATTTAATTGCTTACTTTGGTTTCATACACGTTTAAATATAAATTTTCTTGTACAGTTTTGGAGTAATACAAATTTATCATGAACGTAATGTTTCAAACTTTTAATACATGTGGACTTTTTAACTTTAAACTTCTCGCTTCTCTTTCACCAATACTCAACTAAAATGATTTTCGAAATTTCTTTTCATCGTAAATGAGACCCTGAGATACTTGAATATTTACAAATTGTTTACTTTTTCTCAATAATTAAATTCGTAATATACTGATATAGTATTGGAATTTTACATAGTGCTATTCATATTATGTACATGTAGAAGTCATATTTATTTGAATTATCACGGTCCTCTTAAATATATACGTGTTCTATTCAAATTCAAAAAATAATTTTTTGTGGAGGTAGAAAATAAAATAATTAATATTTGATTTGTTTAGACATTGTTTAATTATAAAACATTTGAAATGTCTGCATCTCGAAAATAAAAATTCAGAAAAATACCCTAATTTGCAGTAACTCTTAAAATCAAGGGGTAATATTTTCTTCAAATGTGGAATTGTAGTACAATTCTTCATGTGTAGTCCTTAGAGTAAATTTTTCGTAGCATATGCTCATCTGGTAATGCAAAAATGTTGCATAAAATTAAATACGTAAAGTTTTTGAGTATTTCCTGCCATATAAATTTTTTCTCATTATGCAGGAGTAGGAGAATACTTGCCGAGAATGGTGCATGTGACTGATAAGAAGTGTGAAAAAGATGGTTGAAATGACGTTGAAGAATTTGAAACGACGTGTCGCGACATGCGTGCGGCGGAAATACACAGTACCGATAATCTTTCCACAAAGTAAAGCTTGGTCACCTTCACTACGACAAAGTCCGAGAGTTTCGAGAGTCTAAGTCCATTGTGTTTCTCCCCATATTCAACAGCTTTGGGGCTGGGTAATTTTTCCTTCACTTTTGAAGGTATTTTTTAACGGTGGATTGACAAAAAAGTTAGTTGGTTACGGATTTATTTATAGTTTGACGTACGACAATTGGATAAATTTATTGTCAAAAAACAGTACAAACTGCGTATGACCACGTGGAGGAGAAAAAACTAATTTACTCTCCGGAAGCAAGCAAGGGACCATCCCATCAATGCCGATCAAGGGCCCTAAGGCAGAGGCGGATACAAAAATTTCAGCAAAAGTTCCTAGATAAGATAAAAAGTTGGCTGCGAGTTATAATACTAATAGAATGTCAATATGTTTGTAATTTTAATAGATGATACATTAGACATGAACTGAACAAATACATTTAAACAGATACGTTTAGTATGGAGTAACTACATTAATAATAATAATAATAATAATAATATATATTTCCGGCATATCGGATATATACAGATTGAAAAAGGCAGGTGCCAGCACTGATCCTCGAGGAAGACCGTTGTTCAGTTTCTTAATTTTGCTTATTTTGTCTCCCATTATTACCCGGAAGGTTCTGTCACATATCATATTATTGACGATTCACAACAATTTCTGGCACGGGATGATACGGAGCAATTTATACAGACGACCATCTTTCCATACTGTGTGGTATGCTGTTGTGAGGTCTATGAAAGCAACTGCTGTCTCGAGTTCTCGTTGGAAACCTGCTTCAATGTGGCCAGTCAGACTGAGTACCTGATCCTCGCAGCTTCTGTTGTGACGTAAGCCAGATTGTTCCACTGGTAGATGTTCCTCCAGAGTTGGCTCTGTCCGATTTAAAATGAGCCTCTCCAGCAACTTGTAGCTTGTGCTTAGGAGGAATTTGGACGATAACTTTCTGGTTTGTTCTTTGGTTTACCAGGCTTCAGAAAGGAAATCTTCGCTTTCTTGAATTCAGGTAGTACTTGGCCACTCCGCATAATATGTAAATAAAAACTGGCTCAATCATTCCCTGGTGCGCTGGCCGCTGTGCATCAAAAAATTCAGGGAGAATTCCATCAAATCCAGGGACCTTCCCTGTTTTCATTTTTCCAGTGGCATTATTTAGTTCCTCCAGTGAGAATGGACGGGAGACGTCGTTCGGAGCTGCTTCTGACTGGCGGAACAGTTTCAGATGACCCTTGATGAAGGTTGTATGTTTCCTGACTGTAGGAGCTCTTGATAGTGAGACAATGCGTGAGGCAATCTGGTCAGGGCTGATATCTGGCATTTTTCTCTCAGGTGCGCTGGCATCTCCAAGTTTCCTTAAGAGGTTCCATGTCTTCCTGCTTAATTGCGTGAAGTCTAAAACCTCAGTCAATGGTTTCATCTCATTTTCTTCTACGTGCTGAATCAAGTTTGTGTAGGAGTTTGTGTAGGAGTATCGTCAGTAATTTCGGCGTCGTTCTCCTGAAGGAATTTCTGATACAATCTTTCCGTCTCTGCATTCCGTCCTGGGATGTATTCCTTGCGATATCTCCGAGGGATATATCTTTTTCGTGGCTGCTGTTGTTATCATTATAAATATATTATAGTTATACCAACTTGCTGGAATCCACTGCAGAGTTTGATCAATATCTTTAGCTAATTGTTCCCAGTTTGCTTTTTGCAGATTCCATCTGGGACGTGGAAATGAGCGAATAAGCGGGATACTTATTTCAATTTTTAAGAATAATCGGGTTGTGTTGACTTTCGGGAAAGCTATCCTTTACCTTCGTACGTATGGCAATAGGATGTGACTGGGAATTCCTGGTGGTGAAGCTCAGGTCAGGGTTTGTTTCCGCATTGTGCGCGGCAGATTGAAAGGTGTTTTTATCTTTCGCATCAAAAACTAAGTACATATGTTTTTCTTCAACCCAGTTTGATGGATTTTTCTCGTTATCATCCATTATGAGATGTTTGCAGTCAACGTGATGACTATTAAAGTCTCCAGCTGGGATGAGGATGAGTTTGTATTACATTCTGTGGCCAAGTTGTTTGAGGGGGCTTGTATATGTTTACCACTGTCATTCCCCAATTCTTGTCACTACTTGTTGCAAATCTTCAGATGAAAGCGTGACCAGGAATGCATTTTCAATGTTACTCCGGACATAGGTTTCCTCCATAGTGGCGGTGATACACACCTCCCAGGAGATCGTAGCCATATATCCTACCTCTGGCCTTCTGTTGCTCATCGTTTTCAATGTGCGTTTCCTGGAGAACGGCTACATCGACTTGATTTTCCAATACAATTTAGAGAGATACTCTTAGATCTACTAAGACCCTCCACGTTCAATTGGCAGATGCCGTAGCTTCAGGCTCTATGTTTCTGCCTTGAAGTGACTGTTCTTTTGCACCAACCAGGGAACACTTGTAGCTTAAAGGTTGCTACGTGCGCGAACTGTCGTTGCCCCCCTTTGGTTACGGAAAGCTTGCACCACATGGTCGTGCGTAGGGTGGGATATGTGGTTCGTATTTGGAAAAGATGAGTAAAAGTGACAAACGACTAGGCTTAAAAATCATTAGGGTATTATTCCCGGTACATTTTGCTTTCATGTATATTTTTTCTATTTTGGATCACATTTTCTCGACGTATGATAAGGTTCTGTTTGAAATAAGAAGAGTGCTTTGAGAGGCACGCAGAGGGTAAAATTTATGTCAAGAAGTCTACGACGCTGCTACCTCGTGTCTGCAGTTCCTACTATCTTATATATTATTCCAGTTCTAGAAATAGTATCGATGTCATATAACTGATATGATATAGCTGATATTTGGAGTAATAAAACATTTTCCCTGAAATCATAAAATCGAACCATGGTATCATTTCTTTGTTTTCTACGCTAATTTAAAATGAGATTTGGGTACGGAAATGTATTAACTTGGAGTGTAAATATAAATATTTGCAACTATGTTTCGTAGTATTTTTGTGTGTTGAGACCGTGCATTTATCTAAAAAAACAGATTTCGTAATTGAAGATAAAGAAAAACAAATTTAAATATACCATCTGCTCTTGATCTTTACCCGTATTATCATTCGGTTTTATTCCATTCCTGCGTCCTAATTTTCACGTTTTTTCATCACTTTATTTACTAATGAAAGGAAAAGAAAATACACATATTGAAACCTTTGTGAAAACATGAACGTAACGATAGAACAATTAAAAATTAGCCACTTTATCTCTATACATGGAAGCTAGAAGACTTTAAAATGTGTAACTTGAATACATATACTCGTATATTTACTAACGATTTACCAAAGAACATCTGAACGTTACTTTTTAACACTCGTGTGTTTTTGTTCGGAAATAGAATCTGATTACTCTGGAAACGTCAACGTTGAATTCAGAAGATACGGCCGAGTTAAAGGGACTCGATGAAGAAATTAACCACGGCATTGCACAATGTGTCACCCATCACATGGCTATTATTCGGTAAGTAATGTACTTTTCAGTCCTCAATGTTAATTTTTAGCGCTGAATGTTTTAATTGTAAAATTAATTCTTTACTATTTGAAGCTTGTTACCCAGTTTGTTTTTAGTGATTTAAAAGATATAAGATTAATTGATTACGCTATTGTTGTAAAGATTGTAGGAAAGAGATTCGTAAGGAAAGCCTGTGATGAGAGTGATTTAATTCGTGTAATGTTAAGATTTAAAAGTTAATATTGAATTAAAACTATAAGAAAATATGAAGGTTCTATTGGAACCCCCTACCTATTGTTAAAGTAAAGGTCATATCTAGACTTCAAAAATGATTTCATATTTGCAAATAATCCGTACTTCAAAAGTATGAGTTATATCATAATAAATATCTTGAACTCTTACATTAGCTTTAGGTTAGTGTAAAGATACTAAATTAGGGCTTACTTAACAAGATAATCAAGTGAACAACATGAAAGCGAGATATACCACACTTTAGTTTATTTAATTTTGCATTGACATATTAGAAGCACAATATTTTTGCATGACTGATTTTTTAATATCAATTGTACATAAACGGGTGCTTTTTGACACTTCTTGATACAGCCAGTTGTTAGAAAATTTATAATATGAGAACTACGCTACCACTGTGATTGTGGAGATATGTCGTGTGAATACATATTTTTCATTTAATTTTTTGATTGTGTTGCTTTTGCTCCAAAGTTATTAACAATGGAAACAAAGATAAAACTGGTATTGTAGGAAAGCTTGCATCTAAAAAGCCAATTTCTTAAGTATTTTTATATGTACAGCATTAAATTTATATATTAAAAAAAAGAGGTTTGAACCGGTTGTATATTTAATGCCGCGAAACGGAAGATCCAACGCTTCATGGTATTAATGTAAATTTATTTGAAATAAGTATGTACGGCACTTCTTTCAATCTTTCTAATAAATATCAAAGTGACAATTACTCACATAAAAATATTGTGCGTATATCAAATTCGATAAATATATTAGCAACTGCCGACATTTAGATATCTGTCGGATTCTTTTCCTTATTAAATCGTACTGCTAATTAAATTTACAATTTTCTGAATACCATCAATTATACCTTCATTACCTACCAATTTGTATTTGATGGTTTGCAGTAGAATTGAATCCAAAGTTGATTATAACTTCAATATAAACATAAAATCCAGTCTATGTGGTATAATTAGATGACGTACATTAAAAAACTAAATTAACCCACTCATGTTTGCTTCGAACGTTGCCCATCCTCAACGACTGCCGACGAGACACTGCAGTAGGTGAGGATAACAACAAGAAACATGGAACCACAAAAAAAATTGCGGAATGTGTGACCGGTCTAACCCATTCTATCATATTATTTTAGTAACACCAACATAGAACCCGAATTTTTTTTATTTCATGATACTAATAAGTTTGAATTTGGAAAAAAAATTTGCCGAAAAAAGATCTTTTTACAATATTTCCTATTTTATCTAAAACCTAATCTTAAGTAATATCTATAGTAAATGCTGTTGTACAGAAAAAGAATAAACAGCAATACCAGCAAATCAATATCGTTTTTTGTAAACCTAAGTTAGTACGTGAAATATGAAAATCTCATGTGTAAGCGAGTCAAGAACTTGCTCACATCATGGTCGTAACCACTTTGACCACAACGTTGAGCAGTGTACACATTTTCTTGTTCCATTGCAGTTCCATTCGCGAGCTGGAATTAATCATGAGCCCCGCCTGTTTGGTTCAGTTCCTCGCCAGTATGGTTGTTATTTGCATGACTGCTGTCGCGGTAACTGTTGTAAGTAGGATATGGGATGTGCGCTTTGTCATTCCAGGAATTTGATTATTGCATCATAGTTAATTAAATGCTTTAATGTATGAAATGTTCAAAGCTCAAGGTTCAAGTGAAGGAAATTAGCTGCAATGTAGATGGTTGTGTATCAGCTATAATCTTCCAAATGAGAGAAGTTTACATTTTTTGCTGAGAACAAGCAAAGCAATTGACTGTCTTGTGAGAATGCCTTTTTATTGCTAAGATTCCTTTCTGATTTGCCAGATTATTTTTTTGCTATTCGAAGTGTCGTCTTATGGTTCTCATGTGTCATGCATATAGTGTAAGTTAATAATTTACAAATACGGTTTTGAACTATCCATATTTTAGGCATTTAGGAGTAATTACTACTTTATTACTAATTTTAGACATTTCATTTCAGGCATTTCAGCAAGTTTTGGAATTAATTGTTTAAGCTTTAAAGTATGTTAATAATAAGTCATATGTCAAAGTTAACAACTTCCATTTCATATGAAGTTGCTAAAACATTAATTAAACTCGCATTTATTTTTCCGAGTAGTAATTACTTCAGTATTTGACTTTTACGACTCTTCTTAGAAATGTTTTTTTTCTTCCTTTTACTACCACGTAACGTTATTACGATAATCACAATTTATATGCTGTACACATCATACTTCTACATATCATGCAATAAAAGAGACGATTACTTAATATAATCACATTATTCGTTCGCGTACATTTTGTACATTTTCTTTTTAAGTTTGTCACTTATTTTAACTCAAGCGCTCGCACTATATTTGGTTCGGTAAATGTCTTCTTTGTTGCAGACCACGCAAGACATTGAACAGGTTGCAACATATATAAGCTATTTAATCACAATGCTTTATGAGCTTTCATTATATTGCTGGTATGGAGACGACATCATGCAAGAGGTGACTTCATAACGCAGTAGTTAGCTTACTATTCCTCAGTTCTTGCACGTTGCTTATTCTACCTCACACAATATCAGGATTCCGCGAGCACGTACTGCTTTTCCTCCAGTACATAATTACCTTCAAAACTTTTTTTAGATACCGGGAAGAAACTGTAAGGAGAGGAGAATTTATTGAAACCATGAAGAATACTATAAGTACCAACTCGCTCGCTGTCTGCTTTGTCGCAAAACAGGATAAAATGAAACACAAAAACATAGACGAGAAACGTGCAATCTTTTTGCGTATTCATCCTCTCTCCTGAGGACTCTCACATTGAGTTGATATATTGCATGATTATATTGCGTTGATACATCTCAGCAGCATACATCACGTTATCAGTTATCCGGATGTGTTCGTTGAGTATGGACATTGACATCAATATGACAAGGTCCTGTTCAACGACTTCTGTCCTCTGCATTTTACTCGTTATGAATCCCAGGTTAATCCTTGTTTAGATGGATGATCAGTATTTGTTTGAATGCTAATTTCAGGTATTTAGTAATTTTGCAAAAATGTGTTTCCGTATTACAATTTAACTTTACAAAAATATTTTGACGATATTGTGTAAAGACAACAAGATTTAGGCGAAAAGAAGAAATATTTTTAACACAACCATATCCCTAATATCGTGTTAGTTCAATATGAATATGTTTATTTTATTATTATCTTTGTACGTATTGTAAATATTTACGTTAGTAAATCTTAACTTCACACATGCATGTTTTCACATTTGTCATCTGAATATGATATATAATAATAATGATAAAAATAATATATTTGTTATTTAACTGCAAATTGGCAGAGCTTACCCTGTGTCATAATATAAGGAAATATAATAAAATAAACAAAAATATACATTACAAATAACTGATATTAAACATTATAAAATAAATTATTAAACTATGATTAAACTAATATTAAAATATTAATAATAAAAGCATGTGACTATAAAACAACAAAAAAATTATATTTTTTATCATCATTATTGCACATTTTTCGGTTTCCTCGATTTCCCCTTCAGTGCACCTCACTTTACTTCACATTTTCATTCCCTCCCTTTCTAACTCCCGCATTTCCCTCTTATCACTTCACTACTGCTATTTTCACATCTACACTAACGCACCCCTTCTTCCAGAACTTGCCTAACCCTGCGAATAAATTCAGAGATCGAATTATTTTCCACAATCTATGCAAGTATTAAATTCCAGTCTCTAATCGTTCTATTGAGAAATGAGAAGTTTCCAACGTCAGTTTTTTGTTTCATAGTTCTAAATTTTAAAATATGATCTCTTCTACCTATCCGAGAATGATGTTCCAATTTTTTAGTTATATGTTTCCATTCTGGTTCGTTTCTGTAAGCTTTGAATAAAATAAATAGCCTAGATCGTTTTCTTCGACCTTATAAAGATTCCAAAACTACGCAATCATTTATATTCTATCTATAATTCATAAATTTGAGTGCTTTTTTCAGTATTCTATCGAGGTCTTGTATTTGTCCCCTCCAATAAGGACCTCAACATGCGGTCGCGTATTCTATCATAGGTCTGACGAGAGAAATGTGCAAGTTTTCCTATTTCAACTTTACATTATTCAACAGAACGTGTGACAAAATGAAGTGTTTCCCAGGTTTTCCGTGCAGTATAACTGACGTGATCAGACCATCTCAAAATTATGTCTAAGTACTTACATGATTTTTCTGGAATGATGTCGGATTCGATTTTATATGGCAGTGGTTCGAAAAGCTCATTACAAATATTACAAGAAACCGTCGCTTTACAGGAACGCCTTTAACACACACTGGTGTTTGAAGGATTAAAATTATACCATAGGAATTTGCGATTCAATTTAATATACCATAAGTTAACCTCGTAAAATTTAAGAATTATTGCTATCTTTTTAGTAAGTCTCAATAGTTATTCTTCAGTCAGTACACTTTTACTTGGCTCGCGGAAATTATACATCATCCCCAAATCCATAAATGGTTTCTGAAAAATATGAAACAAACAGTGCCACGCCGCTTATTTGAGCAAATATAAGAAAATGGATGAGTAGTGAGATCATCGACGCAACTTTGCTATTTTCACGCATCCAGACCAACTTACGGTTGTCAAGGCTCTAGTTGATGCACTTAATCCTTAGTTGCAGCTTCTACTCATAACCTGGACCCAACGTTTAAATGTATAACACAAATAATCTTCAGCGGGCAATATCCCAATCCCAGCTACCTAGTTTGATCCTAAACTTGATGCAAAATGAAGATGTAATTTCGGTAATATGGTCTCCTCCCGTTTGTCTCACTTGTCGCTTAATAATACTTAAAGTATTAGTGATCTGAGACAACATTCTTCTCATTTACACCGGAAAAAGAGTTCAAAAAGAAAAGCACGAAGAGTTTATTGTGAATTATTTCTTCTTAATGTTTTTACTGTACTTGTTGGAAGAACCGAATACGAATGGATTGGCATGAAAAACAGAAGCATCGATGAACCCTCAAAAGACCGTCGGGAATACCAAGTAAATTAGGAAAATCTATTAAAGAGTAATAGAATGAATAATTGATAATGATTAAGACGTATTATGCGTTATACATGAATACTTTTCCCTTTATAATGACGGGTCTCCTTTTGAAAATATTACCACTGAATGATGTTTACTGCTTACTTAAATAAATACTTAAATGTTTACTTTAAATAATATGGAAAACCCAAACTCAATATCAAATTGGGAAAATCCTCTAAACAGGTTTTTGTGTATGTGTAGGACGGTACACTTACAAAAATTTTGTGCTACATAATTTGAGAATATTTACGCGCAAGAAATCCTTAGTACCAGAAGAGTAATGTAAAAAGTTTCAATAACGAACAGTTGTTTATTTGGGAATTCTGAAACTCATTTTTGAAATGAGTGTAAAATGTTCTATTGGATGAAATGGTAACTCGTCGGAAATCTTAATGCTTTACTAATATGAATTTTGACACGAGACCTTATTCCCGCATAAGTAGTCATAAGTGTTCATGAAAGTTGAATAAAACATTGAAAATCCTATGAAAATAGGAGGTATTATCTACACTTTGTCTATAACCTTTATCTCAACTTGTCGACATCTTTCGGTTCAATGTAACGTAGCGGTTAATATACGAGCGTAATCTCAAGTACCGGTAGCTGCTCTTTTTTTAATAATAAAGCTTTGCGTTTTATGTTTTTTGCTGAATTCTATTAAAGGAAATGATGTTGGTATCTTTGGAAAATATTAGATTAGGGTACTTTTTCCTTTCACACGATAGTACAGATTTCGTATTAATGGTAATCAGTAAAATCTTGAGTTATAAGCAAACTTATCCTTGCACAAATCTTGAGACTGCACGAAACGTTGCCCTGTATATCTTTGTTACCTTCATTAACATGAATATTGCAACCTTCAACAAACACAAATACTCAAATCCTTACTCTTCCAAGGAAAATTTTAATAGATTTAAAATGTGAAAGTACACCCGTGTAGTTAAAAGCACGAAATTCACTTCACCATTTTATTAGCAAGATAAACCACACGCTTTATTGAAAACAATTTTGTTCGTAATTTATTTCATTTGCATTTTGATTTATTTCCCCTTCTAATAATTGTAAGAAATAATGAGCAGATAAAAGACTTGTACTTTTAAAGAATAGTTAAAGGATATATTGTAATCTTCTTTGAGTAAAGAAGATCGTAAATCCACATTGTACTATTAATTATCCAAAAATACTATTAACATTAAAGTCTGAAAACTACCATGTGTACTGTACTCGGATACCACAGGTACAGCTAATTACTAAAGGTCATCGTCTGCTTCGATGTTGTCATCCTATAAAATACTTCTAATGGTGTTCCTAAAAAGTTTTCTGTGAAAAGAAAAATATTCATAAAAATGGTGGGTAAAATAATTCTACTGATATTTTTCATGCCCAGAAAAAAAGCTTGCTTCCAAGAAATTATTGACATAAAGTCCATATCTGAACAAGTTTAGTTTTCAGAGATTCAGCATTTTTCTGATTTAAATGGAGACTAATTGTGGCATTATTCAACTCATATGAAACGGATATATACATGGAGGTAGTGAAAGGGTATTTGCCTCTCTTGAATACTCAAAAACCCAAAATCTCTGTATGAAAAGAGTGACTTGGGCGGAAAATGTTTGTATATTTTTATGCAAATTAACAGTCATGTTCTGAGCTTGATGAAAATTTGTAGACTTGAGCTTAAACAACTCTGGAAAGAGCACTGTTTACTTCCTGACATTTCGAATAACCACCCCCATCCCCCATTTTCATTACTTTTTAATTTTCTCTTTTTTCCGTATATCTCACAAACTGATTGAGATATCAACTGGAAATTTGCACCTCAACATGGCTTATTTAAATATTTAGAAACAGGATTATGGATTTTTCGAAATTTTTCTCTATAGTGCGTCTACGGGATAGAATCGTCTTCATGTTGGTGTGTCTTTTATAAGAATCCATTGTTACGCTTCAGTCACACAGAAAATTTTATTCATTGTTGCGTAGAGGCTCGATCGGTTTGGATAACTTTTTGTATACTCATTAAAACAGCACTACTACTATGGCGTTCGTGCTAACAAAATAATTCAGTCTTCACTATGCGTTTTGTTTATGAAGCTTTCGGTGTGTTTTTCTTCTTCCTGGATTTGTACATAATTCGTTATTACGCGCATACAAGCATACAATGCTGAAAATCCTTATTATTTTTGTAGGTTTTCTTCGTGGTATTTAGTTTTCGAGATTAACAAAATTGAAAATTTAATATCACGAAAGTAGAAAAATACGGGATCTAACATATGAATTTTGGAACATTATAAAAGAACCCCGTGTAACGCCGGGATTACAATATTCCAGTCCTGTTGACAGGTGTTTTAATACCAGAATGTCCAATAATGATTGTTTTAAGTTTTTTTTTTCAAATTCGGGGCAACGCCAGTTCTGCTGGTAAAAGTATAAACGGAAATAAAAAGAGAGTAGTCATAATCGTCATTCAAAATTTCCGAGCGTTGATCATACATTTAGTCAACTAATTCACAATCAAATCTAAGGAAAAAATTTTTGTAGCCCACGTTGGTTGAGAAATATAAATCCTAAATTCCACGAGCTCTGGAGAATTTTATAGCTCTAGAAAATATCAGTTTCTGCCCACTTATTGCAGAGATGAGATGATGTATCAACTTAGTCCACTAATACATTAAAACCTTGGCGCCCCTCCCCCAAAACCTGGCTATGCCCTTGGGTACATAAGAAATTAAAAAGAGTAATAATAGCCTGATGATGAATTTCAAGATGATCCCACACCACTGAGATCATATCGTGTGTGCGCAGGGTGAAAATGTGCGCTTAGCTGTCTACAACAGCGACTGGATAGACACCTCCGCACGCACGCGCGTGTCCCTCAAGATCGTCATGGAGCATGCGCGGAAGGAGCTGAAGCTGACGGGAGGCAAGTTCTACACTCTCTCTAGGGAGACGTTCTTAATGGTACGTCTCTCGCATAGCAAATGGGACCGTTATTTCTTAATTCTGGAACTTTTCCAAATCTGTGCCAAAGGTATCATTTTCGAGTAGAGGGAACGTGCTATAGACTAGGAATTGTCATACGGTCATAGAATATGCTTAGCTTAATCTCTGTACAGTAAAACATAATTAACCGTCTTCGCCGGGACCAAGGACGCGACGATTAAGCGAATGGACGGGTGACAGAAATACCTTAAATTAAATTCCATAATTTATAAATAACAATCAGTTGTCTCTAATTTTGGTATATACATGAATTAAACTGAAGGTCAGTGCACCTTCCACCCAGCTGCGAGCGAATATAGTCACCGCTAAGACGGCGCTAAATGACACCAGTGCAGTTATAAATTTTTATTTTGCTTTAACAGTACTGACGGTTAACAGAAACTGACTGTTAAAAGAGTGACAGTTCATCGAAGTTTCACTGTATCTCAATCAGTGGCAACTAATTACAATGAGAAATTCACGGAATTTTATATTACTTTTTGCGTAACTACGCATGAAGATGAGGTTTAAAATATATTTGTTAGTCGTTAATAATTGTTTACTCTTAAATAACTGTATACATTAGAAATACTCTAGCATAAAACAATACAAAAATGAATGTTCTGGTGGGATATGTACGCTGATTCAACGGAAACAATTTTTTTCAAATTTTAATCAAGTAAAAATCATCACCATGATTAAAAGGTTTAATCAAAATGTACCACACGTAAAAAAATTAATTTGATATTAAATAACGCTGTCTAAACTTCTAAGACGATTCCTGCCCGTTCGTGTACATTATAAAAACGTCATCCCCAATCTGTTGAAGACATCAAAATGAAAACATTTTGTGCTGTATTTAATGAAAAGGAAGAGTGAGGATTTTGATGGGTTCCATGTTGTTTTTTGTTGTGGAATCCACAACACAATTGTCAATAAGCCAGTAGATCTTCAGAAACTAGTTATGCAAGTAAAGTTTGCACAACAACTTAAAATCAAAAATGCAATAAAAATAAAGATTGTGAAAATACTGCATTAAAAAAAGAAACAACTCTTAAAACATTCACGATTTCCTAAATTAATATTCTGAATTTCGTTACTTCTTTAAGAAGCAATAATACCTAATAATGACACTATTAGCTGCCTCGGCATTAAACATTCCATACCATTCCTGTCCATTGAAAGTATTCCTAAACTAATCATATCTTGCATTAATTTTCCATCCATTCTTCCACCCAGATTTTCAACAAAAATAAACCAACAAATTCTCTAAGGAAACAGATATTCACGGATATGAAATTTTCTCCCGTCACGTCACTCTTCCATATGAAATATGATAGATTTGGGATATTCGCATGGTATTTCTTTTGAAACGAGATATCCCAAGAATTGACACGTGCAATCCGATGCTTTTTAAATTTCAGTATTAACTTTTTTTTTACCATGCTTACATTGACAGTGATATCCCTCGTTGGTACCAATGTTGTAACTATGGCAGTTTTATCAGTTTACTCTCGAGACTAATTTTTTTACGACCTACAATAATTTTTTTTCTTACTCTACCACAAAATTTCCAATGCACTCTATGCTCTCACAATACGCTACTAACCATTCCAACTTAGAGTGTGTATACATTCAATAATTCAACCTCTGCTGACTCGTTTAATAACAATGTTGGGATCGATCTTCAGCATACCGAGGGCAATTCCACTGTGGATAATCCTAAATATCCTCATCTCCTATACAAATGTCGGTGGCATCAACCAGTCCCCGAATCCAATATAAAAATTTCCAAAATAGCAATGCTCGGTTAAATGTTCTGTAAAGTAATGATATGGTTTAATCCACTTTGTATTTCTATTTCAAATGTTTAAAGTGTTGCATGATCTCATGGGTTCGTCGACTATTCTTTGTTTTGTCCTCTCGAGTCGGCCAGTCTTGTAATATTGCCCAAGCCAATTTCCTTCATTCATGTTTATAATTTCTTATTATCTCCACATTACTCCCATCTGGACATCCTATACTCACTTAATTATTTTAATTTCTTCAATTTTCAGTAGACTCTCAAATTACATTTTTGGTAAAAGGTTTCAAATTGTTTTGTGTGTGTGTGTGTGAGTGCGAATGATCTTCTATCTAAAAAATGTTTTACACGCATTTCTAGACGTCGTTTGTCTATTAACGGTTTCATATGTTCGTTTTACTTTTGCAGATTTAGCAATTTGAATTCTCTCTTTATCACGATTATAAACCTTTTTTCTGGTATTTCTCGAAACTGAACTTTAAGGGATCGAAAGCCTTTCAAATATAAGCGATTCTTGTGCGTTTTCAAAATAAGAAAAGAATATAGTAGTACGTATTGTGGCACATGAATTATTCTTATTTATAAGTTCTTTTAATTGTCGCCCTTACTGCACTATTAATAACAACCGATGTGTCAATTTTATTTTTACAACATGTACTCTCCCACTTGCGCATTTTAACGATAATGTTCGCCAACGCAACTTCTGTTACAAGCTCCTTCCGAAATCCATAGGGGTTATTATGTGACTGTTTCTTTATCTCTAAATAATGTTAAACATTTCGAAATCATCTTATCATAAACCATTACAACTGGAGAAGATATCACATTTGTTTACACAATCTCACATTGTTTGATTCCTTATTTAATTAATAACAATATATTTGCCTTAATATTTTGTACTTTTTTATTTCGTACCTTTTTCACATTTCTAAAGCATGGCACTGAAATGTGGTACTCTCAAAGAGAATGTTTACAACATATATTGCAAGATTACTAAGACCATGGAATTTTTCAGGATATTACTTGAGTAACTTCAAAGTGTTTCTGGAATTTAGTGTATCTGATCTTTAGATATTCCTGTAATTTACATTGGACATAATTCTAGAACATAACGTAACTTGCATAGATTTTCAATTCACTCTTTAAAGTCAAAACTTACAAAATCTCTAAATATTCGAAAGATTCTTAGGTTTCCCAGTAAAATGTAAAAATGATGACAATAGAGATTAATCAAACATTTTTTCTTTAAAAATTCTTTTTACCATACATCATAATTAAGGCATTGTTTATATCTGTTTCAGTTGGTGAATGGGTCTTACAGCTACTTTGCTGTTCTCAATTCTCAAAATAAATAATCAGCATTATCGTGAAGAATACGCTTTTGAGTGGCATTCTATTGTGAGGAAAATGTTTAGACTATAACAAAGAATATCTAGGGTATGTAGAACGATGACAAAAGTACCGTTCGGGGAAGATCAAATATCTTTGTCCCGTAAGGTGTTAGAGAAATGTGAAATTTAAATTTATCACTTTCATTTTATGATGTTATCCTGAAAGGTAATTCACGATATATATCATTTTTTAACTGTTTCATTTTTAAAACTTGATGCAATTACACCCCCACAATGAGAAATGGCGTAGGGGTCCCTGGTATGGTATTAAGATACGTTTGAAAATTGTGTACATACGTTTAAAAAACATAGACAACTTTCATAGAGTTAATGTTATTACTATTTACAACAAAGCACAAATCTACTACATACCCATGAATGCGTCTCTCGTCTCTTTTGAAACCAGGGGATCCGTTCATCTACTTCAGTCACTTACTTGTAGTGCGAAATATTGAATTGACAGATACAAAACTGTTGAGAATTGAATTAAATATTATAATGAAATAAATTTTCTTGTTTGTAATTAAAACTCCTTTTAACTCAGGCATTTACAGCAACTCAATAGTTTTCGAATATTTCCTTTATCAGATATGTTCATTTGTGTACCCCAAATTCATTTTATTGTCTCGAATATTACCCAATAACATTTTTCTTCCAAACAACTGTAAAGCATCGTGTATTCGTACAGCAAACGAATAAGTGAGATGTATTTGGGATATAAATCAGAATTATAGTAGTAGTTAGCGAAAGAGTAATAATTTATCCACTCCACCGTTTTTCACCGCAACTCATGAGAAGAGAAATATATTTCCCTGGGTGGAACAATTTAAAAATAATCGTTTTACGTTTCGTTTAGTAAATTAAAGTACTTAACATGTCCATTCCCTGCTAGTATCGTAATTGCGTTTGTCACGTGAGCACAGCATAATACAATCAAACTACGTTTTGTCACGATCCACGAAAACTGAATTATTGTTTCACACCATTGTAAGCCTATTGTTCTTTCTAGTCATTAGTGAAAAGTCTGGAATTATAAGAATAAATGAAGTGAATTGTATGAATTTGTATGACTATTATAATCTAATATCCAATCCTTGCTTTCTCAAAAGCTATAAAATTATCAATTTTCTTATGAGAATTGCAATACATGTAACACATCTGAATGTTGTGAGATGTAGAAATCAATATGTAACGAATTGTCGTCTTCCTGTAATAAATAAATAATGAATTAAAACTACTCTTGGATCATAATCCCTATATAATACGTTGAACATCTATTACATACATTCCTCTCTTGCGGTACTGGTCCTCCGATCTCGAGTAAACCCGAAGCCGCAGATCCTGATGCATCTTTCTTACACCTCCCGAAAAATTTTATTAGTTTTTTTTGTGGGGCTTTAGGGCTCGTCAACATCGAGGTCATTAGAGCCCATAATGTTTCTTTTTTTTTATTATTATTATTATTAGTCTCTGTACAATTTTTACTGATAAGTTCACCTATCGGTTTATTGAAACTACAAATTTTCAGATGTTAACTGAAACAATGTCGTATTCTGTGGACCAAAACAGATTTTTTTATCTTCCATCATCCGTTCTTCATATTATAATACGAAAATAATAAAACAATTAAAATTTAAAACGTCACAGTTCAATTCTCGAAAACACATGAAAAATACAGAAATTGCTGCCATCGGAAGTTAATTTTAAGCATTAACTCTAGCATATTTTTACTGTTAAATCATTTTACCCAATAGACAAGGATCCTATAGTCACTAATACACCCTATCCTTTATAACAACGAAGGTATATTGGTATATCTAGTATGTATAGTTTAGGTGATGTGGGCTAGGTAAATAAAACAATATTTTTGTAGTCCATGTAAAAAAATTGTTTAAGTTCATCTCATCTGCCAATTAGTAATACATAATTATGTCCCAACACATTAAGAGGACAACTGATTTTATTAAAACAAATCTCAAGTAGACATAAGTCATTAAAAATCACTCGAAACACAATAAAATATTAAAACTTATACGCAACGTTTCTGTGTACACTACTGATAACATAAAAGGGCCCATTTATTTTTCTAAGTCCCACGCTCTGACCAGTTTTGGATCTGTTAGGTTTGCAACGCGTCTCTCCTACTGCTTCCCCTTCGACAGGCGAAGTTTCGTTCGACCAATCATAGGTCTATTTGATACGGCGCCCATATTTGGAAGACTAATAGTACCGCTGGTAAATCGTAACGAGGTAAAATGTTTCATTACACCGCTATTAAAGAAATATTTTGTATTTTTTTATTATACACATTTTGGACTTCTATAACAAAAATATTCTGTATATTCTTAACTTCAATAAACTTTACCATTCTCTATATTTAAACGACATCTCGAGATTCGTTGTCTCGCAAGGTCTTCATAGGCAATGTAAACGATATTAGAGTTTCTGTAAAAAACGTTTGCGTAATACTGTGATAAAATATAGTTTTTAACAGAATTTGAATATAATTGCAAGATATCGTATGGAATTGGTATAATTCGAATCACAAATTACTTATAAATATTCCTATAATTTCTTATATTTATACAATGAAGTAAAGAAATCAAATCTCATTGCCTAACAAATTATGTGTATTGTCGAAAGTAATTTCGCATAATTTGCGATTGTCTTAAGTTTTTCATATATGTGAAAAGGAATTAAATAAATATAGAAAACGTTTGTCTCAAAGATGAACTAATAACACTGTGGCGGCCTCGCCACGAGGAAGCACTCTGTCGGCCTCCATCCCCTGCCTTTCACTAACTGGACCATAGGGTTGGCTTTGTTTCGCCTGCCTGAAACGCGGTGCCGCCAGTTGAGTTGAGTTGGTTCCGAGGAGGCATGCCGATCGCATTGACCAGGTGTACTTATCGAATAAAGTAAATGTACAACGCACCAGTGTATTATTTCGGGGGGAAATAGGGTACCCCTAGGCACAGTGTGCCGATCCCTATAACACAAAAGTTTAATTCTCGAGTTTTAAATAATATAAAACTACTTAAGGAAGAAATAAATTACATCTTCTAGTGACATATTTATCCACGATATAAGAATTTGGGAGTAATCGTGCAACCTAAAAAAAATATCAGAAATCAATAATATTAAAACCTCGTTAACGAATATTTTTACAATTGAAATAATTTATATATTCTACATAATTAACTCACTCCTCATTTATAATGTTTGTATCGATATTCAGTATTATTTATTGATTTCCAGAGAAGGGAACGAACATTGTCATTTAGAAACATTCTTTGCGGGTATATAACTTTTTACGAAGCAACATGGATGTTACATTTGTGGAGATAAACGTATTAGTCAGACATTCAGTATAATATTTACAGTAAATTTAAATCGAGCGAGGCAGATAACAAGGTCGTATTTAGTTTTATATGTTAAGTTATTGTCACTTGTAGTTCCCCGTATTCCTGATTCAGTGTCATATTCTAAGGACTTGTTATTTTAAATCTAGGAATCTTCTCCAATTAACGTAACATTTTGCCGTCAATTCAACAGAGAATTTCATATTTTCAGAAAGTCTTCAACAAATATGGGATATTATATTCGAAATATGTTTTTCATAGTAATATTTATGTTACTTATGCATAATATTTTAATGGCGTTCTACTTTTTACTGGCTGTAAAATTAGAAATTTAGATCGCCGAAATTTTCCTCTCGGACATACGACGAAGGTGCGAATGACACGTAATTTCGTTTAACAAATAGAAGAAACGTTTATATTTGATTTTCAAATGATAGAGCAGGAACAACGAAGAGATTTCTAATGAAACTCACGGGGAGGAATACATTTTAGTTTTATGTTAGTGTAATATGCAAAATGACTCTGAAAGGCATCTAGTGTTTCGTTTTTCCTTTTTAATATTTGTAGAAAAAATACATTTATCTACAATAATGTAGTGTAATTAGAAAAAATACAAAATAAGAATACTGGGACCGTGAAGATGATTCTAAATAGCATCACATTGACCACGCACGATTAAATTGCAATAGACTGTTTAACAAAAAATAAAGTAATTGATTGTTTATAATAGAATTGCATAATTAATAGAGCATGTACCTTTTTGTAAACCTAGATGCTATATGAATACGTATTTATTGAATAATATGGTTTGGATATATATTAGACCCGTTTCCTACTCAATATTTTTATTAAAATAAAGTTTTAACACTTGGGGTATAATTACGAACTCGTGAATTTCTTTTAGTATCATTGTTTTCTTTAAATATAAATTATTTGCTTTTAAATTCAATATAAAATTTTTTGCACATGTTTATTGAAATTTTGTAGAACTTTTCTAAATTCCTCGTAAAATATATCATTGAACACTTTCATTTACACATGCAGAAACTAAAATATCGAAACTTAAAGAGAACATAAATAGAAATTATTTTATAGAACCTTCGTCCTGTGGTCGGCAGATGAATTTTGTCGTAAAGTGCCATGCCACGTTGCCATGTATGTCGTAATGCTACGTTGCCGAATTGACAATTGCTCAGCGTATGTTTTAATATTTTCCTAAGCAATGTGAGAGCATGAATTAAGGTCTCGTTCATTACAGCTCCCAAACTGATATTACGAGCTGAATTGTGGTATAAACCATTTTCAAAAATCAGTTCACAAGTCTCACTAGGATTCGACCTACCTTGCGGTCACAGAACAATAATAGCAGTGCTTTAGTGTTCTCAGCCAATTACACTTTTAATGTCTGTTGAAAAATTCGAACAAATAAATAGCCACTCAAGTCTGCGTGTTTTAGTCGGTTTGACAATCAATGACATTCTTTATTTCTTGAATTGCCTCTTGCCTGTTGTTTAAGATTTAATGAATTTGTAAGTTACATGAAGATATGAAATATTTTTTGATGTAGTTGTGGAGTAATACAAGTAAATGGAGATATGAAATATTTTTTGATGTAGATGTGGAGTAAATTTGTTTTTGTGACTTCTTTTTTTATCTTATTTATTTGGATCACAGTATTTAGTTTAGAAAAAGTTGTATGCATTCAGTGATTTTAAACTAACATTATACGTCGCGATTAATCACAACTGTTAGTTTAATAATTTAAACTAACAGTATTTGTATTTGTATGTCATGCTAAGGTTTAATGTACGGAGGATAAAATCATGTCTTTGTTACAATATGATAATTTTTGACACGATAGAATGAACAAGATAATTAATAATCATTATTTGGTGATAATAATAATATCCTTTAATAGATATGCCAAATATACTTTTATTTCAAAGAATTATTGTGTGCAAAAAATTATATAATTATTCGGAGAGAATAAGGAAAATAGAATAATAATTTTTTACTCGGGTACAGTGGCACAGTGGTTAAGTAACTGCCCACTAGGAAGAAAGTATGTAGAGATCTTGCCGAGTTCTAATCCACTTAGCTTTGCGTATATTTTTTTTCGTTTCAAACTGTTATCTATAAGAAACATCTACACAAAATATTTAACGCTGATCAAGTTAGGGATTTCTTTGTTTTTATTTTTTGAGCCCTTAAAAGGGCTGTATTGGTCACTCAATAACGAGTCCAATACCCCTCACATCGCAGTAGAAAAGTTCACAAGGATTACCCTCAGTTCGTGGGAGAAAGGTTCCTCCTCCACAGAGAAACACGAGGTTATCTGATCAGAGAAGATAATATATTGGAAACAGTACTACTTAGAGACGCAGTTAAATAATTTATTTCAGCAAGGTATGCTAAATAATGATATTATGCAGAATTATTAAAATAATTCTGAGGATGACGTCAATTTAATTTCAAATAATTTCACGTTGTTATTACAAAAATTACAAAGTTCTGGTATAAAATAAAATAATTTTAATTGTAATTGCACTCTCAATTAATTATATTATTTATAAATTTATTAAATCTTAAATCCCGCGGTGTTGCAAGAGGCAATTCAAGAAATAAAGAATGTCATTCATTGTCAAACCGACTAAAACACGCAGACTTGAGTGGCTATTTATTTGTTCGAATTTTTCAACAGACATTAAAAGTGTAATTGGCTGAGAACACTAAAGCACTGCTATTATTGTTCTGTGACCGCAAGGTAGGTCGAATCCTAGTGAGACTTGTGAACTGATTTTTGAAAATGGTTTATACCACAATTCAGCTCGTAATATCAGTTTGGGAGCTGTAATGAACGAGACCTTAATTCATGCTCTCACATTGCTTAGGAAAATATTAAAACATACGCTGAGCAATTGTCAATTCGGCAACGTAGCATTACGACATACATGGCAACGTGGCATGGCACTTCACGACAAAATTCATCTGCCGACCACAGGACGAAGGTTCTATAAAATAATTTCTATTTATGTTCTCTTTAAGTTTCGATATTTTAGTTTCTGCATGTGTAAATGAAAGTGTTCAATGATATATTTTACGAGGAATTTAGAAAAGTTCTACAAAATTTCAATAAACATGTGCAAAAAATTTTATATTGAATTTAAAAGCAAATAATTTATATTTAAAGAAAACAATGATACTAAAAGAAATTCACGAGTTCGTAATTATACCCCAAGTGTTAAAACTTTATTTTAATAAAAATATTGAGTAG
>NNCF01129813.1:258639-325386 GCA_002313205.1 Laupala kohalensis | reverse complement strand
GCAAGAGGCAATTCAAGAAATAAAGAATGTCATTCATTGTCAAACCGACTAAAACACGCAGACTTGAGTGGCTATTTATTTGTTCGAATTTTTCAACAGACATTAAAAGTGTAATTGGCTGAGAACACTAAAGCACTGCTATTATTGTTCTGTGACCGCAAGGTAGGTCGAATCCTAGTGAGACTTGTGAACTGATTTTTGAAAATGGTTTATACCACAATTCAGCTCGTAATATCAGTTTGGGAGCTGTAATGAACGAGACCTTAATTCATGCTCTCACATTGCTTAGGAAAATATTAAAACATACGCTGAGCAATTGTCAATTCGGCAACGTAGCATTACGACATACATGGCAACGTGGCATGGCACTTCACGACAAAATTCATCTGCCGACCACAGGACGAAGGTTCTATAAAATAATTTCTATTTATGTTCTCTTTAAGTTTCGATATTTTAGTTTCTGCATGTGTAAATGAAAGTGTTCAATGATATATTTTACGAGGAATTTAGAAAAGTTCTACAAAATTTCAATAAACATGTGCAAAAAATTTTATATTGAATTTAAAAGCAAATAATTTATATTTAAAGAAAACAATGATACTAAAAGAAATTCACGAGTTCGTAATTATACCCCAAGTGTTAAAACTTTATTTTAATAAAAATATTGAGTAGAAAACGGGTCTAATATACATCCAAACCATATTTTTAATAAATATTTATTCATATAGCTTCTAGATTTACAACATTATACATTTGGAGAACATTGTTTTCTAAAGAAAAAGGTATATGCTCTATTTATTTAAACTAAAAGTTTTCGTAGCAATAAAATAACAATCTCATCGTCCAATTTTACGAAGCTCCATAAACTCAAATTCCCCCTCTACAGAGTAACAGGAGGCCGTGTGATCAGATAAGGTATTTCAAACCTATCTTCTTATAGTCGTAGATGAAAGAAATAATTTCAACCAGGAATACCTAGAAAGGGAGAGAATTTGCGCAGGTGATTTAAACTTTAGCTTTACTTCAACGAAAAGGCTACTTCATTTGAAGGTTAAAGTATAGTTTTGAAAAATATTCATAATCTGTTCCAGCTATTTTGTTTTTCTTAAATATACCGTATTCATAATGTAATTAGTATATGTTTTATCCGCATTATCGGTAAAGTTTGCTATAGATGCAGTGAAATAATTTCCACTCACATCACATACTTTTTCGTTCACCAATGGTGAGAATCCAAAGAGTGTGTTTGTAGATATGTCATTTTAATGTAATTTTTAAAGGAGAATAGAAGATAGTGTGCATCTCATGTTTCTCATTGTATTTGGAATCTTCCACCCACACGAACGTCCTTAGTCGCGAATTCACATCCAATGACGGTGTATCCAGTGACGGTGAAGAGAAAGAGAGAGAGAGAGAGGGAGAAAGAGAGAAGTAAGAACAAAGAAAGGAAACAAGAATCTGTTGTTGTATTTCACAATTTCATTTGAATAAGTTAATGAAAGAGATTTCAGTTTTAGTTATATTTGTTGTAATCTAAAACACGTTTTTTGTAATATTAATCTCGGATCACGATTTTATATGCTGCACGATTACAACCAGTGTTATATTGTAGATCATTGTATTATTAGAACATGTAATTTATTAGTTCCTTGAGTGGTTTAATGTGATTTATAACACGAGAAATAAAATTTTGTGTTATTAATTCATATTTTATACAAAAGTTTTCTATATTTATTTAATTTCTTTTGACATATATGAAAAAAAAAGAATCACAAATTATGTGAAATTACGTTAGACAATACACGTTGAGAGGAAAGGAAAGAAAGATAGAGAGAAAAAGTAAAAAAACGATAGAGAAAAGTGAGAGAAAGAAAGAGTGAAAGAAAGAAAGAAAGAAAGAAAGAAGGAAAGACAGAAAGTAATAGGTAGAAAGATAAAGAAAAGAACCTATGGTATTAATATGAGTTAATACATTTCAATTTGATTGGAATAAATAAAAGGGATTTGTCTATTTTTATTTATTCATATCTTAAACGAGGTTTTCATATGATTGATCTCTGATTATTTTTTTAGGTTGCACGCTTAATACCAAATTGTTATATCGTGGATAAATATGTCACTAGAAGATGTAATTTATTTGTTCCTTAAGTAGTTTTATATTATTTATAACTCGAGAATTAAACTTTTGTGTTATTAGTTCATATTTGAGACAAACGTTTTCTATATTTATTTAATTCCTTTTCACATATATGAAAAACTTAAGAGAATCGCAAATTATGTGAAATTACTTTCGACAATACACATCATTTGTAGGCAATGAGATTTGATTTCTTTACTTCACTGTATAAATATAAGAAATTATAGGAATATTTATAAGTAATTTGTGATTCGAATTATACCAATTCCATACGATATCTTGCAATTATATTCAAATTCTGTTAAAAACTATATTTTATCACTGTATTACGCAAACGTTTTTTACAGATACTGTAATATCGTTTACATTGCCTATGAAGACCTTGCGAGACAACGAATCTCGAGATGTCGTTTCAATATAGAGAATGGTAAAGTTTATTGAAGTCAAGAATATACAGAATATTTTTGTTATAGGAACGAAACTTCCCCTGTCGGAGGGGAAGCAATAGGAGAGACGCGTTGCGAACCTAAAAGATCCAAAACTGAGTATTCATTTCGTAATTAATTTATTCTTCTTCATTTTCATTACTCACGATAGTAGAGATTGATTTTATCACACCCTTACCCTTACAACAATCATTAAAGACTTCAGAGATTTTTTGCAAAACGTTCGAGTCATGATTAGCATCCATTCCTAGTTTAATTTTGAAAATAAAAGTTATACCACTCGTTAATACAACAATTTCGTATTTAATTAGACTTCTTCATATTGTATCAAGAAGATTAAATTATGTCCATCTCTCTTATAAAAGTTTTATGTCTTGTATTATTATTGCGGAATTAATTCGCCCGGATTCAAAAATCTGTATTAATTATACTCGCGGTGATTTTACTACGAACAATGCTATAAGTAAACAGTTATCTTCGAAACAAAAACATGGTCGTGCGCCTAATGTTGAACTTAATTCGCAATATAAAAACATGATAAAATTAATTAGTAACCTTTATGTAAATTATTCGGACACAATCATTATTAACACGTAACATTATTGCAAAAGAAATATTTTGTAAAACAAAAATCACTCCCCTTACGAACTGTATTTATTGATACACTTCCACACACATGGGGTAAATAATTGAAAACCTAAAATTTTAAGATTGACGCGTTCAGAAGCGAACGCGATGATTTTAATCAAAAATATATGTTTCTATACAAAAGATTACTCCAATTTTACTCTAAACAATCATGGCAAAATGCTCAGATGTCAGAAAAGGCCGTGTTCTACCAGTAACTGGTTCTAAAGTTTAATAAATTATTTATAATATAACCTTTTAAAAAACTAAGAAATTTATAAAAATCGAATTGAAAGGCATTAAGTAAGTGATTTTTTCAGAGCTCATCAGGGATTCAACTTTGATATATTCTTCAGGGAGTGACTCTCAAGGTCACTCATCCAAGTCATTTTTGTCTATATGACTTCTCAATGAAACATTTAGGTCCTTTGATATACTTGTAAAGCAAATTAAGTGCTACTTCCTGTCTCATCAAACTACTATGAAGCACCCAACAGTAAATATGCGCGGAAAAATAATTGTTTCTTGTACATCCTAATTAATGTCGTTTGTTTTATTTCTCCTAAGTTTTATTCTCCATGTAGTATACTATTGTGCGAACACATTGAATGTTCGTAAAATTTCTACAAATATAAACATTTAAAAATAAATGAAGAACAAATCATCTTGAAATCACTACCACAAGCACAAGTATGTATTCTGCGCGGTCACAACTTAATTGAAATGCTTTGTGATTGATACTTACGGCGATAAGGAAAATACGAAAGTACAGCAAAATACTTCCTTTTTCCTATGTCTTTAAAAATCAATTATCAAAGTAGCGTAAGATGATGTAGAAACAATTATATTAACAAATTAATGTGGTTGTAATTTGTGAAATGCAATTTTGTGAAATCTCCCATTTCTGTAATGTCCTTGACATTTTTGTGTAAAAAGAGTTTTTACATGGTGTATAAAATTTCACAGTAGGGGGTGTCTTAAAGAAGCTCTTTTTCACTAGAAATGATATAATTTTTAAAAAAATATTTAAAATTCCGGGACGCGATGAACATTCGTTCTCCAATTGTTTTCGAGACAATTGTAATGAGTCGTCAACCAACATTCTATGACGCAAGCAAGTGCCTCATAAGTCATGTCGGTCAGTGACACGCCCAGCTTTATATATATTAGATAATACGTGGTACAAAATAGAATAGGATCACTTAGAAAAATTAAAACAAAATGAACAATAAATGTTTAATTCAATAAAATTATTATAATACATTTGTAAAATCATCTGCAAACTAATGTATTATAAAAAAATGAATGAAATTCATCATGAAGGTAAAACAACAAAGGAAGCATTTAAGGTAGTTCTACCGACAGACTTATATTTTAAAAGTATAAAACCAGTATGAATTAAGTTGTAGAATGTGCTAATACCGATATCAGCTTTTCAAACATATCCTGACGAACATTAAACAAAACATATATTATCTGAAATTAATTTTTAATTTGAATCTTGTAAATGTTTTTTAATTGTATTAATAAACCAATATTAATTTTTGTAATATTTCAGAGAGGGAACGATGCATTCTGCAGATGTATTAAATTTTTCAAATGTCTTGTTCACGGTTTTAGTCTTCATTTTTTCCCAATTCCTCACTCTGTGATGAGTATTCAAATACAATTCCGTGAACATGTCACCGGAGGCCAGTGATGACATGTGACAATGAACAGCACATTCTTTTTATGCGTGATATGCATGCGTTAAGATAGTTCGTTGAGCATGCGTTTTATGTCTAAGACTATATATTTTTGAAACTAAATTGAATTTATGACACGATGAAAAGATACTTTATGAATTTGTCTCTTTTAGAATGTTTGGAACATAGAATCACTTTCTCTTTCTACAAACGCGCACAAAAATCTCAGTTTATCATCATAAAATGAAAAATTGTATCTTGAAATGTTCATTAAGAGACAGTGAAGGTAGAGATATTATAAATAATGTAGTTAAATTACTGAACTTGACAAAACTTATTACGTCTTTTTTTGTATCTATATATCCGTCTCGTTTATTTTCAATCTTCATGTCTGGGTATTTTTAAGTGTATCTTATGCCAACGCTACCTGAAGTACAAAACCTTAATGTTGTATTAAAATGATTCCACATGTAGACCTAAATACGCGCAGACCACTCGCCGATTTATTAAATCTAAAAACTTACAACGACTTCTTTGCTGTAAATTAAAATGAAAAGAATAAATTTGTGCGGAAAAATGTTTCGATATAAAAATACATCTGGATTCATAGTAAATATTTATTGCATTCCGTAATTTTACTACTCTTCGAATTAAATTTTAAAAATTGAGAATTAATTTAAAATAAAAATTTGTTTTGCAAGTGTTTTTCTAAAATATTTTTTGCTGATTGATTGAAAAATATATTGAGAAAATTGATTATATTTAAAATTCTTCCTCCAGCGCCGGCTTCCATTCCTTCAGTCCTTTCAAAAGTTAAATAAAAACATTTAAAATACTGGAAATTTCAAGTATATTCTCAACGCATGTTAATGATTCACTACTTCGTGTTTTTCATTATACCTGCTGGATTAGGTATGCTAATAGCTGTTTCCACATTGCTGCAGGACTTCACTTGAATTTGCCTGCTATCATGTCACAATATGAACACACAACACTTTACTTTTTTCAACCAAATACATATATATTTTTCCCTCTAATGGTTTACACAATGATTTTAAATTTGTTAGACAAAGCTTTTCTTGCTGTCGATTTTCACTAATAACTCAACATTCCAATGCATACTCTCGCACAAAAACTTTCAGACTTTCACAGATATATTGGGTGTAGTATAAGGACTTTTTCTGGGAACCCTTGAGATCTTCAAGGGAGCTGAAGTTCATTGGACAATTTCTTCTAGAAATATATCACTCGGGACAAAATGCCATTTGTAAATCTACAAAAATGAAACACATAACAGAGAAATTTAAACAGATAAACATTTATTTTTTAAGATAATATTAAATATAACAAAGAATTTAGAATCTAAAATATAATGAGTATTCTAACATTTAATATATTTTAAACTAAATATTGAATTACAATTCGATGCAATCCAACGCTATTTAATATTTCATGGTTTCTATGTAATCTCAGAAGTAGCCATTCTGAGATAACATTTTCAATTTCATGAAATCCTACTCAAGAATATATAGTTTATAATAAATTCTGGGATTTAAAATGAGATTTCTTGTTATTATTTCTTCACATTGTTGGTGCACTCGGTTTTCATGTGCAGATGTCTTAATAAATATTAAATTTAAAATGGAAAACATAATTATAAATAAAAGCATTTACCTTACCTATATCCTGAAGGCAAAATATTTTGTTTTATTTCAGATACCCTTTTCTTCTTGATTTAAAGAACTTATGGAAAGAAATAGACCTGAACACAAGGTTCATTTCTTAAATTTCCTTTTAAAGCGAAAGTACACGATTCTACTGCTCGTCCATAAAATCTGAAATAACAAACACTGCTCATGACAATTCCTCATGGCAAGCTTGATTTCGACGCCGTGTTACTACATTCTTACACCAGTTGTAAGGCTTCTAGCGTTTACAACCATTGTCTGCATACCAGGGGGTTAGTGCAGCACTCTATCGGCTACTCGCTGCACTAATCAACAGGGCACCACTGGTTGCCTATTCACCAGGCGTTTCGCATTTGGCACACGCCAGTTTATTCTACATTTCAAACAGTTAATTTTTATAGTTGCTGGCTTATAAAGAACAGGAATTTACCAATATATTAATTATAAAAATCAACTCTTTAGAACTTATGTTTCAACTTATTAAGAGGGAGTACCTGTGAAAATCGATGTAATTTGTTGAAAAATTCAAATTTTGTTTTTCATTAGTATAAATTCAGTTACACTTTGTAGATTATATGTCCTGGAGTCTGATTCGTCTGTGACGCATTTAAATTCCAAAACCGATGGTTTAAATGTCCATGCGCTCAGTGCACAACTCCCTCTTTTTTCACACTACATGTTCTTTCCTATATAATAATGGAATAATATTTGAATATCACGGCGTTTTTGAGGGAATTTTTGTAGAGAGTCTGAAGAACATTTGAGCACTTGAAATTAGAGTGGGAAATGTAGTATCTTACAGGTCTAAAGAAGATATGGTTACAAGATGACAGTGATCTGCAATTGTTTGTGACACAAAAAACATTTTTAACTGACATTGCAAAATAACACAATTTTTTTATAAAAATCTATTATACATAGAGCAAAAGAAATTTGAGGAAATTGTTACCTTCAATCAATTTTTTGTGTGGTAAAATTTTGATATAAAAAAAAGAAACTGTAGGAAATTAAATTTTCACAGGTGCCTCCCCTTAATAATATCAAAATTTTCTAAGTTTGTCTTATGGTGCAGATAGTATTATTTTCCTCTTTTTGTCGCGCGAGTACATTGTATTACTATAGTGACCGCATCGACAGACATATCATCGCGACAGACAGTCACCGGTGTGCAGTAGAACTTATAGAATCTCTTATCGCATTGTTTGTTTATGAAAACTTTTGTGATTTCATTTGAAGTAATATACATTAGTTATATATTCTCTTCAACTGTATGGTTTCATGAGAATTTGAGATGCTGGAAAATAGCACATTTTGTAGTACCCTTCAACAGGATCATAAACACGCAGTTTCACCAATTCGCGTGTTTCAAATTTTGTAATAGCATTACTCACATTGTGGGAGTTCAAATGCGAATTTGTTAAGCGCATAAATACCTCAATGGGTGCTTTATCTCTTTATAATAACGCCACTATTGAGTCAAGAGCGTTTCAATAAACGGAAGAAAGAAAACTTCCAAATGGAAGTGCTGCCAAGCAACTCATTCATCACGCGAGTTCGGTCCCTAGTGAAGCGAAATAATGCTCTTCCTATACAAATAACTAAGCGTCTCGAGTAGAACGCGCTGACGGGATAATTTAATCGTTGGCCAAGGGCAATTGCTTTTTGTGGTTGCTACCTAAATTCAATATGTGCAACAAAACTGCACCCAACCGACCCAAACAAGGAAAACTCAACAAAACAGAGTTAACGGTGTGCGATAGTTATATAAGGAATTTGCAAGCAACATCTGTGCAAAGCACTCACTGATTAATGTAATAGAAACTAAATTATTAAAAAAAATCAAACCGACATTTTGTTACAGAAAGTTGTTAAGACTATACATATTTTTGAGATAACTCATAGTTATTAATGTTAAGGGCAATGTAAAAAATATTGTTATTGTTAACAACGCCTTTGTAATGCGAACAATTACAGTTACGGTTGGTTATGATTTATTCTCTTTCCTGCATACTGGAGTTCGTAATTCCGACGGATATTTTCCTATATACTCCTGCTGAAACAAAAGACTTTGCAATAGAATAAGCTCTGTATCAATTTTAAGATAAGTCATCTTCAAAAATATTATTCTTGGGGAAGATTGAAATACTGGATATAAACTTTTTCATTAGGATGTATGTATTTAGTCCATGAATATGGCCTATTAACACATCACTATGTAATAATTGCATGAGGAAGACAGTTAATGAAGGTAAATCGTTGAAACAGCCGAGAGAATTAAATTCCAAGTAGTAGTTGTAAACTTACTAACCAGGAACAATGTTATTTTACGTTTTTGGAGAAAATCAAATCCATATGGAAAAATGATAGTACATAACTGAATTTTCATCAAATTCAAATGACCAGTTTTTTTGTAAATTGTTACGACGAAGGTTTACTTTTGAAACTTCAATTAGTATATTCCTGAGCAGATTTGTTTACTTGGGTTTGCCAGTGTATTATTCTCACGAACTGTTGGCCACCAAGAAGCTCTAAGGATTTCTCTATAGCTTGTTTTATTCTTTTTTGTTTTATTTTCCTGCTCTGGGCCTTGCAAAAGCAAATACTACACCATAGCTATATATTTGAGTTGGGTCGATTTAAATATCAGTTAAAGCGAGGAACTCACAGAGGCCCACGTATATTACAGTACAGTATTGAGGCACAGAAGTAAGTCGACATTGCACCGTCGATGGTGAGGGCGCAAAGCCCTGTGGGACTTGTGGGTTCCATTTATGTGAATGCATGTAAGAGGAATTCTTAGTCATTCTATCATCATCATCACTCATCATCAATATCATCCGTCGATGTCAGCTTGGCGTGAGCAAGAAAGGCGTCAGTTTCTCGGCTGCACAGAAAGTGGCTTTTCCTGAATCGATTGAATATGGAAAGGCGAGGAAAAAGAAAATGAATGTGTATAGCTTTGATCGTATTTTAGGAAAACATTAAACGAGATTGACAGTCATCTCGTACCCCAGAGAAATGTACAAAAAAGAATGGGAAATTGGTTGATTTGAAAATGGAGGAAATAAAATTGTAATTAATAGAACGTAAGACAGTGGAACATAAAACAGTAGAACATTTTTTTCTAAATCAACCTAAATCTCTTTCTTACTAAACTGAAATTATCTTGAACGTTACTAACGATAAAGGCATATTGGACAAAATATTCCATTCCGATAACACGTTTACAAACATCTTAATTTTATCGCTTTATGGAGAAATTATACTTTATGGATGACGATATTGTATTTGGAAGTTTCGTTTCATTAATTACTTCGAAAGTTTGAATGTTTGTCTTGAATTCCTTGGATGTAGATGAAAGCTGTAGGGTGACGGTTTATTAAGAGCCAGCTGCCCTGCCGTGTAACCCACCTCCTGCGTCCTCATCTCCCGGACCGATCCCTTCCTATCCACCTCTTTGCGTCTCCATTTTGGATTACTCTCCTCTTATATCCGGTTCCCGCTCCGCTCTTTCCACTCACGGTGCGAGTCTCCAGGGGGTCCCTTTGCAGCCGTGTCGGCTGACGCCGTGCAACGGGAAGGCAGGCGTCGAAGGGAAGAGGAAAGCTAGTGAACAGACGTTGAAATTTAATAAAACGTGGGCTTTGAGCCATGCGGAAAACAATCGCATTCGTCTAGTAGCATTGTTCCGAGCTCCACAACCCTTCGGATGCATTAAGAGCATGAAATTCCCTTTTAATAGAACGTAACACTGCATTTATTTGAATCTGATGGGTATTTTGCATTCGCAAAATATTATATCCGAGTTTAATACTCTAGAGGTATTTTTGTGTCAGTGTAATTAATAGCCTCTATCTTTTAATGAATCAGTAATTTGATTCAGTACATGTACTGTCAACATTAACAATGTCAAATTTTATTTTTCAGGCGCAGGTATTGAACTGAATTGATAGAGAGCGTGTATATTCCAATGGTATGGAATATTTGCAATATGATTAGCATTCTTTGCCATTTTTCTTAGCGTGAGTGTTTTCAATTTTAAGTGTAAAATTGTTTCCATTTTTTAGCAAAATATAATAATTCTACGCTTTAGCAGATTACTGTTATTACTAATACATCCATTTTATTACATTGTACAGTAAAAAGTATGAAATCTTAATGTCGTGTTTAGAGAAAGTACTACGTGTAATAATGAAATATACAACTATCATTTTGAATACGTAAATTAAATAAAAACTGTTTTATGAGACTATTTAAAATGTTATATTTAATAATAATTACCCTTAAATAATTTATTTTGAAACCAAAATAATTTACTTAGTTTTGAAGAATAAATGAAAGATGTGGTGTTGTATACTAGTAAAATATTGATCCTGATAGTACTTTCGTCAGCTTAGCTGGCATCTTCCGTCTGACAATGCCCAGTATCAAAGGGCAAATGATACTTTTAAACTTGGCATTGTCAGACTGAAGATGTCAGACTAAGCTGGCGAAAGTACTATCTGAATAAATATTCTACTAGTTGACAACACCACATTTTTCATTTATTCTTAAAAATGAATACTAGTATCGCCTCACCGACATCCAACAATTTACTTAGTAATATTCTGGGGTAGACAAACTATTTTACTTAGTAATATTCTGGGGTAGACAAACTATTTTTCAAAGCGATACCATATTTTTATATTTACAAATGCATGTTACTGAAGGAACGGTATTGGAATAATGCAAATTTTGGCCACAATCTTCTTGGTAAATGTGCCGTATTTAATCCCCCCTAGGTCTTAAATATCATTAAAATATAACTCATTATTGTTAGCACATATTAGCATTGAGCCCTTAAACTAAGGAACGCGTCCAAAAATTCCGTTTGTACATTATATCTCAGAGTCTACAATCAAACTTAGATTACATTCTGTTTAGCGGAAGGAAACGGGTTTCTGGAAGAACATATGAAAAGTGTCTTAAATTTCACATTATATTGGAGTGAATCTCACCATTATGAAGAACTCTCGATGCTTTTATTCTAGTCGTGGTGGCAGGATCATGTCGATTGACGTGACTTCGTACCTGGCTCCAGATGTTGAGATGTGCTTAGAAATGTAATTCGACGTTACATAACTTAGAAACCTAGCTATAAGGTGGGAGCCTTGAATAATTGAGAAATCCAATCACAGCAAATGATCAGTTTATTAATCACGTCGTCAACTTACATCTTCGTCTGTGAGCAGAGGCAGCCAGCTTGGCAGTCAGGTCGTGCGAGCTATATCTTTTGGCGAGCCATCTTATTCGGGGACTGGCGTCGAGCGTAGAAGCGACGAACAGTAGAATGGGCTTCCTGCTATGCAGGAAGGTGTTTATGGGGAGAACATAATTAAGCCTACTTCATGGCCCCAAGCTATGCAGGATAGTAATTTATTTTATTTATATTATTTTACACCCGGTACTAGATCACACAGATCACCCGGGGTGATGGTTCTCTTAAAATGTGTCTCTCTTGCAACTCACTCTTTATTGTTTTTTTTTATTGCCTCTTAGTCTGTGACTGTCCATCCCCATCGCGTGAAGACAGCTCTTGATCAGAATTGATGGGATGGTCCCTTACTTGCTTTCGGAGAGAAGATTTTGTCCTCTACGTGGTAATACGCAGTTTTTAAGTGCTTTTTACAAAAAATATTACTATTATTAATGGAAAAACATTTTGTACCTTGCTGTAACGAGGGAACTTTTTAATTTATGTCCAATATGTCGCACACATAATGTGAGAAAAGTGGGACCGAGATAGTCGGCAAATTTTTAAATTAACTATTCCTCCTTATAACTTAACTTATAATTAATATTGTAAATAAGATAAACAATTCTCAACATTTTACTTTACAAATTATTTTCAAACTACCGTTAAAAAGAACAAAAATATCGAAATGTATGTCTAGAAGAGTGAATTGAGAAACAATGCTAATGTAAATTGCAGAAATTACAAGACGAAATAAGTTTGATAAGATATATAGAATATGAGGTACGTAGGTACATGGAATCTAATATTTGACTAATTTAATTTACACTCAACATTGGAACAGTAAAACTGTTCCATACATGAAAAATGGTGTACGAGAACGTAGTTGTCGAGAAAAGAAACATAATACTAAAGGAAATATTAAAATAAAAACGACGATTAATTGGTATCGACGGTGAGGCTGATGATAACAATAATTGAATCATACAGGTTTGTGGGAGAGATTCGTATCTTTTCTTTATAAAATATTCATTAACATAAACTAAAAATATTCATTAGCATTTTTAACACAAAAATATACTTTCAGTGCATTGCAGGAGCTAATATTTTAAAGGAAACGTGTTACAATGGATATTTTCGACGTATTATAAAAGTCAGGGTATTTTAGACATGTCACATCTCTTCCCACTGTGTTAAATAGTTCCACCATGTGGCCGCCAGGAGCGCTGGGATGAAGCTTAGCTCCGCTAATACGTTCAGGTGTTACTTGATCGAATCCTAGGAGATTCCACATTTAAGATATTCCAGAGAATAATATATACGCATAACTTAACAGTTTGTGGGTAAATATAATATTCAAAATAAAATTAAAGAATATTCAACCCTATTGCTTGTGGTTCTGCGCTCTAGCGATCACATGAAAATTCTGTACACAAGTGCACCCCTGACCGCCTAAGAGTCAAGAGTTGCTCCATTGAGACACACCTACGAACACTAATATGTAATAGCTTCTTCTCAGGTAAAGTTAAGGATATCCTGATATATGGAAATGAAGTTTCCGTGAATGAAGAAGAGTGATATCACTAATCCCAGATAAATCACCTTTAGCATCTAAATCAGATTTTTATGCCCAAAATTGTGTCAACATTGATAACTAAACACTACACAAAATTCTAAAAAGCTCGATACAACTCAAAACTACCATACAAATTATAATATTACAAGAAAAATTTCTTATAATTGGTACTAATACGCTCTTTTTCTTCTTGTGCACTAATCAGGTGCTATGTAAGCACGAAACATTTTAACTATGGAATTTACACTTTGTTGCATTTCATTGAACATGACATTATAAAATAAATTAAATTTTATTGCTACCTGAACCGAATTTGTTCTCATCATTTTTTAAATAATATTAATTTACAATATTCCTTCATTCCTGAATGAGCAATAGATAATTTTGAATTTTGGATACGCATTGTAATATATGCTGTTTATTGAGATGTGTTTTTTTAAAATAAAACCAGCAAAGTTTCCATAACTTTTGAAATATTTTACTCTGTCGTATTTGATTTGCAGATTTACTGGAGTTATGTAGATGTGTTTATGATATTAAGAACACATCTACGTTGCGATCCTCTTAGAGTTATCCTAAATCATTTAAAATCCCTAGGCTATCAGAGGCATTCCATGCGATAATTCTCATTGACATTCCATTTCTCTTTTGATCCGGAATCCTACACATTAATAAGCACATGTCCGAGAAATGTTCGATTAAATTATGCATTTAGTTAAGTAGACACAAAAAACGTGTTTATGAAGTAAAATTTGGTGCAGATACTGCATCGAATTTTTAAGAAACTATATGTTAAACGAGACTCCTTTAAATTCGCCGAAAGCGGTCACTTTCTATGAAAATTCCTTTATGTATTCTATAATATTATACGTTCAGACATTTTTTGATAAGTTCTCATTAAACAAGTGAGTCGAATCTTTTAAGGCAATGTATTGAATCATTTACTAAGTGAATCATCTCTGGAGAACAATCTCTTTGGCCAATTTACGTGATCTATCTTGATTGTTGATAAGCTTGGGAAATTTTCCTTTCAAGTCATAGGTTGGTTCAAATATTTTGCCATATACTTAAAAAAGAAAAAAAAATAGAAGACCTATTCATCATCATATGATTTACAGAGTTAATTACAAGTTCCTTCGCCGACTACATTGGAGTGTTAATGCTATATCGCAAGAGTTGGGCGAAGCCAAACTTCCTCGTCTCATCTCGAGTCGTCACTCCTAATCGACTTAGCAGAACGTCTCATCGATTCATCGAATCAAATTGGCAACAGCGCACTAGTTTGAAACTATATAAAGCACATGTCCTCTTCATTTCTCGACGCTACTTCTACACGAGAATCAGTTCTAGTACACGACTACTATGATTACTACTACTAATGAGAGGATAAACTTCTGATCTCGCCGATTCTGACTGTCGGCGCCAAACCGACATATATTTTCTCTTCTTATTACGTTCGAACACATCGCATCGCTACTTTTTATTCTCGTCGCCAAACCGACATTTTCTCGCAAGATCGAGCTTATAATTGCACCTCAGAAGATACGTGCAACCAGAGATTTACTACTCATCAATTTTCTGGTCAATACATCAACCATCCGATCAACTCTACTACAGCTTCAACCAACTTGTTTCCAGGATTTTCTCTCAATATCATCATGTCAGCTTTAGGAAATCAGTATTGTATTATTATTTCTCATCATGTCATAGCATATCATTAAATCATTTTAACGTTGTTAACAATTAACTTTCATCTCACTTCCTCATCCATTATCACTAAGCATTTTTCCAATCATTTTGTTCTTGTGCAGGTAAGAATGAACTTGTCTGTACATTATATAATACCGGAAAACAAGAATAAGTTAAAGAAAATCCTAATGTATTTTTTTTATACAGAACCTTCCGTTATTTAGTTATTTAACTGCAAACACGAATGAACCTAATTTTGTGTCCGACAATGGAACCCAGGTTCCCCGGGAGTTGCGTATGGTGCTGCGCTCTAACGCCCGCACTCTACTTCAATGCACCTCTGGTTGCATATAGGATAGGAGTTACACCATTCACTTATGACGCCACTGACGCCACTAATGGCTGAGACGCGGGAAAAGTAAGGGAAAATTTAATGTTCAGGACTGAGAGTAGTGGATAGAAAGAGAAAAAGGTTAAATGCAGTTTAATGAATACGTCATGCAGATCATGTGCACAAGAAAATGATGCAAAGTTTAATAGTAGAATTAAATATAATTATTTCAAGCGACAAAAAAGGAAACTAAGAAATACATGGAAAGTTAAGAAGAATAACTCTGGCAGTGGCCAAGAGGTCGAGGACAGGGGTAAAGAAGGAAGACAATGAAAAAAAACTACATTTGAAATAGGCAGTGTCATAGATTCCTCAGAATCTTAAATTTCATTTCAACGCAATCATACATTATGCAACTCTAGTAATTTCCAGTCTTCTTTTTACTGAAATATAGTAAATGATCTTCAGCAATCCTAAAGGTACAATACTTAAATATATAACGCTAATATGCAATTAATTACATGAAAATACACACAGATGATTACATGCAGAATCGGAAACATAAAGGAATATTTGGAAACGTTCCTAGAAATTAACGGTATTTAGTTATATTGTATCCCTCACAAAGGCAAACTATGTGGGTGAATTTCCCATTCTCGAGCTAATTTTTTTTTTGGATACGTGATAACAACACAGTTCAATAGAATATTGAGGAAATATGGCTTGAATATTCTGATGCATTTTGCGTAAGCTGTGGACGATTCTCATTCGCACCCGTTCCAAATCTCTTACATCGAGCGCTCACAACTCAACCGAGGAACATTGTATTATTGTTTATAAAGCGCACCGTACCATTTCCATATTGATTTCATTCGTCGATATCTCCATATTCAGATTGCTTTGTATTTTAAAAAATGACACTTATTTTTTTAGAAACACTGAATCGCTATTGCCGCTGTATTACAAAAAAGAGTGTTGGTAAATTAATAATATTCTGTGATAAATGAACAATAGGGAATTTATCATAGAATTCCAAATTAGTTATTTCCTTTTATTGCAAAAGGTTTTGTTCAAATATATGTTTGCTAGCTGTTTACGGAACCGCTCTTACTTGTTAGATCAACAAACTCACTCGTCGGGATCCGCGAAGGTCGAATATTTGCTTCCGACACGACAACGGCGGCAGCGCGGCTGCACCATTTCATTTAAACTCTTTTAAAATTTAAACCATTCGTCAAAATATTACAATTTAGAGATATTTTAAATCTTCATTAAATACACAAAATAAGATAGTATTAAATTTGATGATGATTGATTTTTTCTTTCTTAAATCAATATCTTAAATTGAAGTATTTTAACACTCCTATTTTGAATAAGCTTTATCGATAATGTAGGTAAACCTTTGTAGACAGACATTTGCTGTCGCGGACATTTTTGTAGAACTCTTTGAGGTAAACAATATTGTCATTCTAATTGTTACCTATCTCTAACTGGTTAGGCGGCGGAAGCGAATATACCTATCTCTCTTTTCACTCATTTTTAAAATAGAAGTTAGCATATGTTCCTACTGAATATCTTAAATATATCCTTGTCAAATTTCATAACCGGTTCAGTTGTTTAGTCGTGATTAAGTAGCAAACAGACGACTCTTTCGCGTGACGCATTTATCTATAGTATGGATTATTAAAATAGTCCCGCACTAACAATCACAGTCATTTCTAATGACACTATACCGCAATTTAATTTTGTATCTTAATCATTTGCGAGCAGATTATTAATGATATTTCTGCAGCATTCTTTGTCCATTGCTGACCTTCATGACATATCCTTGACTTCCACCTTCGATACGTCGAACGGCGCACCACTAACGCTCTCTGTTGTCCACACTCGGAAAAAATAGCCATTAACCGTTACTAGGCACTAACTGAGTTCAACAGCAGACACAGACTGTGTTTCGTGTTTCATGGAAGTTGAGTTAATCTTTAATTTTCTTGAAACCACGTAAACAAAATGGTCATATGCCTGGTAATATATTGTTCATCACGTTCTGGCCGTGATCACCGTCTCGGTATCAGATTCTATGTTGTGCCGAAGGTGATAAAGAATCAATGCGAACTAACCTGAATTCGATCTGAGCGACGAAGAGCATTGTGGATTAATAGGATAAACAGAAAATATTTGAAGGATGAGAATGTGAAGAATTACACTAAAGTTTGCAGTCGTCATTTTATCACAGTCACCGATACTTATATATTTGAGTTAATGTCTTGCACGTGATGAGAAAGTAGGCGATAGCCATAACCCTTATCTAATCTTATTTCATAGGTGCTCCTGCTGTCTTGTATGATGAAAACAATCCTGACTGGACCCCCTTCATATGGGATATAACAATGTTACACTAAGCATTGATCGTCATCATAGGCATGTGGAGAGGATACTGAAGCAGTGGACATCCACATTGTATGTTCAGTCAAATGAAACGAGTGATGCAGAACTTACCGCTGATAATCTGATTCCAGATTGTATTGCTGAAAGTCACACGAAACAACAGTGTGTTCAGAACAAGTCTAATATTGCATGTGAAGTTACAGTACCATCAGTTTGCGACCCAGAAGAGAAAAGCTCTGATGTGACAACAGTGACTTCGTTTGAACATTCGGCGCTTCGAAATGTATGTAACCAACTCCGTCAACTATTGAGTCAAATGAGAGATAGATTGACTGAACGTGAATTTCATAGGATTTATTTGCTGAAAACCTTAGCTGAGGAGAAAGAGAAAAGTTCACAATACCTCAAACGAATTGAGTTCCTTCAGCAGAAGAATGGCCTGCTCATCGAGAAATGTTCACAGGATAGAGGGTATGTTCCTTCACTGAAGATAGAGATAGAATACTCTAAATGTTCTGAGGTTAATGAATGATTTGAGGTGCAAAATAAATTGAAACAGGCTCTTAAGTGTTCTATACACATTGAAGGATTTCAAAGTGATGAAAAGAAGGTTAGGTTCTGTACTAGCTTGCCATCGAATGATATGTTTGAAACTGTCCTGTCGCACGTGTGTAATCATATGACAGAGTAGTTGTGTTTCCTTAGAACCCTGGCAGAGCCTACTACTTACCCTAATGAGGCTACACCTGGGATTAACTTTGGAAGACTTAGCACATAGATTTGGAATATCGTCGAGTTCATCGTGCCGAATATTTGAAAGGTGACTGAACGCGTTGTATGTGTGCATGAGCCCTGTCATTAACTGACCTGACAGAGAAACACTACGGAAAACAATGACCAATAGTTTTTTAGAAGCTTTTCACTCCAGTGTCGCTGTCATAATAGACTGTTTTGAAATAGTGATAGACAAACCATCATCATTGGACACCAGAACCAAGACATGGTCTAATAATAAACATAATAACACAGTCAAGTTTTTAATAGGAATTACTCCTTGTGGAGCGGTGTGTTCTTTTTCTGATTCATGGGGTGGCCGTGTTCGCATTGCTTCTCATTCGGGGTTATGTGAAAACCTGTTACCGTATGATGTAGTCATGGCTGACCGAGGTTTCACAATAAGTGAAGATCTTGGTTTCTATTGTGCGAAGTTACCCGTACCTGCATTTACCAAAGGTCAAGACCAGCTTAGTTCACATGATATAGCCGATACTCGTAGTATCGCTATCTGGAGGATTCATATGAAAAGAGTCATTGCACTGATTCGGAGGAAATATCACGTTCTCCAGAGAACTTTGTCTACTCATCTTCTATGCAGGAAAGAAGGTCATGAAGTTGTCCAGATTGATGAAATTGTGCTTGTTTGTTGTGCTCTGTCTAATTTATCAAACAGTGTTGTTGTGTCAACAACTGAATAGGATCATGATCACAGTGAAGAGTCCTTTGAATAATGTGTATTAAATTGGTGATATTATTTTTGTTAAATTTCATGGTAAATCTTGGTAAAATTTATGAAATAATTCATATTTGTTCTATAGTTACATAGATGTATCTATCACAAATACACACTTACTCCACTTCTTTGTATGTAGCTCCTTTCTTATATAATTTTGGTAAATAGTTGTAAATATTGTACATATTTTTGCCTCCCAAAATCCAACCCAACGTCCATGTCGTTGGAGGTAACTGTAACTGAAATTACAGAAACTCTGGATAATAGGGCTTTGGTACATTTTAATATGTATCATAAATATATCTGATCTAGTGTATCATAAATGAATATGTTCTAGTGTCATTTCATATTGTTTAAAGTTTATTGCATTACCTTGCAGAGTATTACTGTCCAGTTATGAATACCAACACTAAAATTCAATGACTTTAATTTTGTATATGGGACGTTCATGTAACATGGTATGTGTGTAGTAATTATCACCCCCCAGGGGACTTACATCTAGTAAATATGTGTTTGGCAAACACGCGGCCCCGAGCTGAGTCTGGCATTACTTCCACTCAATTGTGTAAGGCTCCTTCCTTTCTCTTTCCTGCCCTTCCTTGGTCATCTCTTGTTCTTTTCGATCCCGACGCTGCTCGGTTGCGGGGGCTGGGGTGACTTTCATTTCCTTTTTTTTATCTTTTGATATATGTTTTGAGTAATGTTTTGATATATTGTAATTCCGGAGGGTTTTTGGTGGGTGTGGTTGAGTCATTCGGCGGGTCCCACACGCGGGGAGAGTCATGTTGACTCTCCTTAGTGCATGGCAGCATTTTCCCTACCTGTACAATATTAATCATGTTACGTCGAATGAAAATGGGAGACGGGACCGGGATTCGAACTTGGGACCTTGAGCTCTACGCGCTCATGCGCCTACCAACTGCGCCATCCCGTTCGCCTCTCGGGCCCGTCTACCATTCTCATTCAACTTGTGAAACCCAAAGACCTCTGAGGTGGTCTCGTAGAGACTAGATTCCTCATCTGAGGCGACTTCCTTAGGAAGTACTTGATTTGGGTATTATTTTCCATTTCTGGTTCACAAACATAGAAATCTCTTAGATTATTCATTCGACGTAACATGATTAATCTGTTACCTGGCGGTGAGGTTCACCGTAATCTAATTTCTATGTTTGTGAACCAGAAATGGAAAATAATACCCAAATCAAGTACTTCCTAAGGGAGTCGCCTCAGATGAGGAATCTAGTCTCTACGAGACCACCTCAGAGGTCTTTGGGTTTCACAAGTTGAATGAGAATGGTAGACGGGCCCGAGAGGCGAACGGGATGGCGCAGTTGGTAGGCGCATGAGCGCGTAGAGCTCAAGGTCCCGGGTTCGAATCCCGGTCCCGTCTCCCATTTTCATTCGACGTAACATGATTAATCTGTTACCTGGCGGTGAGGTTCACCGTAATCTAAGAGATTTCTGTACAATATTGTAAATCTCTAATGACCTCGATGAAGACGAACCTTAAATTCCCACAAAAAAGAAGTAATTATCAAAGAATGTTTTACTTATTTCCTGATTTGCAACTTGATCTTATTTGGCAATATTATTAAACCATGACATTCCATTCCAAAATGTTGCTCATGTTTTACATATTTTTCCTGACTTTCTAAAACTATTTCTTGCATTTTTAACCTTGTGGAACCATTTGAATTTAATTTAAGTGTGTAAAATACGTATTTTGAAGATAATAATGGTACAATTAGTAAATCCTAATGGAACGAAATATATGTAAGAAAAAAGATGGAGCTGTATTAGTCAGGAATATAATTTAATGTAACGAATATTTTAGAGTCAGTACAATTCATCTACTAAAAATTACTTTTTTCATGTCAACTGCAATTTGGCTCCCTGGGAGTTTTGTGCCTAATCAAATTATATTCAAAGCTGTCAGAACTCATTCAATAAAGTAAAACAAAATACAAGATAAATAACACTTTATTCAGTCAAGTTATTACAGGAATTACAGTGAATCCACTTACAAGAGAAAAACAATTCATTTCTTATAAGAAGAAAATGAACTTTTTACAAGAGACTTAATAGTTTTGAATAAAGATTGTTCTCAATTACCCCTGTAAGTAATATTAATCACATTAAAATGTATCAGAGCCATATTAGCCAATTTGCTGAGTTTCTGTAACTTCAGTTCTCTATTGCCCACCTCCCACGACATGGACGTTTGGTTGGATTTTGGGAGTCAAAAATATGAACAATATTTACAACTATTTACAAAAAGTATACAAGAAAGGAGCTATATACAATGAAGCTGAGTGAACACTCTAGAAGTATCCTTTTCTGGCAGCTACTCATCAAAAACCTCTTGGAGTAATTCTCTTGCTATGATTGAATGCATTCTTGTCTTTCTTCAGAAAGAACACTGAAATGTACAATACAATATAACTGCCATTGCATGTAGATGATGTGGCAAAGTATACAAGACACGTATATGACAAAACACTCCAATACTAGAGGTGAAACATACATTATAGAACTAAAATCTTTTTAAAATACTTATAATAAAATCTGCCAGTAAGTTTTAAAACTTACTCATTCAATAATTTGTTCAAGAAATCCATTCATCCTTCACCTGTCCATTAAATATGATACTAAATCTGAAGTAGCTTTAAATACGATAAAAATCCTATTGAAAATGTTCTGTTTAGAATGAATACATTTTTATTGACAATATAATTACTGGTGGTTAAGTTTACTGGTCTTGTTCTCACTTTTCGATATTTTTGAGAAGTTACTTTAAACATAAGATAAAGTTGTAGGATTAATGTTCTTAAACTAACTCAAACACGAAACATAACTGTTCAGATTATACAAACTTAGCAATAACTTCATGTCATCCGTGACAAGAAGAAATTAACATTACACTCGTAAGGAAATACTTATTATTCTACCACAAATCATTTTCATTATGTCTTGCTCCTCTTGTGCGAAAAAAGGGATGACTTCATACGACCGGGATTTTGCACTCTCTTTATTTTGCAAATATTACTTTTCCCATTCAGAATTTGGTAGAGTAAATCAGGGTACCTGAAAGTGAAACAATTTAAAGAAATTTAAACAGTGGGATACATGCAATATAAAAATAATTAATAAAAGTTTGAAAAAAACTATTAACCGAAGATGGTATTCAGAAAAGCATTTACTACCATCTGCAGAACTAACCATGGGGTCCCTGCATGGAGTTCGGCAGGATCAAATAATTGTTGTTAGTCCAATAGCATCAATATTGATGGGTGCCAGGGGAAGTCTGTGGGCACTGAAAAACCTCGTCATCCATTCTGGGAGAACACAGTACGTCACATACATCTTACAGGACCCAAGAATTTCTTCAATGATTTCTTTGTCAGGGAGAATTCTTGAACACTCATGAATAGTTTTCTCTTTCCCTTAACAATCATGATCAATGACAAACAGAAAATAGTCTACATATGAAAACGTAGAAACAATAATTGCAATTTGTATCTAGTAGGCATGTTAATGAGTTCGGATATATGACCCACTCTCATCCCTTGATTTATACATATTCTGAGATATAGGGCATTTGACGTCCAGACCTCTGACTCCACAGGAGGAACAGGTAACCAAACCATCAGGAGAACAACCCATATAGGCACGGCTTGCACAAATGAAAAACTCACACACCCTCGCAGTCAAGTCTTCATGTTCGTCTTTCTTCACGGAGAGATACATTTTCCGTGCTCCGTCTTCATTCTCTATTCCTCTCCTCAGGTAAATGTTCTGAGGACAGTGATTGATATTAACTCCAGCAACAATAGCATTTAATGTACTGCGCGCTGGCTTGGAAAAATCTCTTCGGCAGATATTTTTCATCCCATTGCCACTGCAGCGACCTTTTTTAAATTTTGCCCACCATTTACTTGTTCTCTTCATTCTGGTTAGTTCCTCGGCTCTCCTTACCTGATGTTCTGAGATTTTCATTTAATTTTCTATCATAATCTTTGCCCTCCCTACCAGTTCAGCATAGGGAATGCTACAAGATTATTATAGATTGATGACGTGAGCTAGGGCAGATATCTCCATTTCTGGTGGCACAAATTGCTCATGGTGTTCTGCCAAAGTGCTGAGAATGACAGTAGAAGGATTACGCTTACCCACAACTGCCAAGAAGTTTGATACTCGTGAAGCAGCAGGTTGTGTGCGAGATACAAAGCAGGACTTTGAAGCAGAATCTAAAACTGGTGTAAATATAAATAACAAAATCATTGTCAACCAAAATGTAAACCTGTGACATCACAAAAGCTCACAAAATAAACCAACACAACTCCTCGGCATCATCTTCCATTTACTTTCTGCTGACGAGAAGTCCTTGTCCATTATTCTCTTCTTAGGAACCTTTTTTAATTTGAGTGGCAATCAAGCATTTAGTTTGTCGGTACAAGCCTGGTTGTCCCTTATTCAGGTGACGTACTCCATGGTAAATGAAACAGCTGAAACATGAGAGCATGTCTCATCTCTACCAGCCATACATGTACAGTGATAACACTGTATTTCGCCACACTTTTTCAGAAGAAGCCAGCAGATGACATGCTACTTGTAATGGTTCTGATAATTCTCATCTGTAGAAGTGAATCGATGAATGTGATGAGGATAACATGCCAATACTGTGAAATATAAGGACTGAGCCATCGTACCTACCTTGATCACCACTATAACCATATCATGGACAACGTCCTTCTCGTAGAATGGACGCAGCACATAACCACAAAAAAAAAGTGTGCGCTTCGAGAGCCTTAAATTTTTTTATGGCTTCTTTAGTAATAAAATTGGTTTTTAAAATGAAATATTCATAAATATCCCATGACGAGACAAAAGGTAATGCCTGCAACTCCACAGAACAATTACCTTGGCGAATTTGGAAAAGGATCCTCACCACACATCGTCACTCTCCTATTATACAGCTGCAAGTCGAAATGAGTCAAATTAAACTCATAATGCGGAACAAAAGATAAATGAAGCAAATTCGGATCAAACTTGGATCTCACTCAGCACTTGCCGTCGTCACTTGTACTCTCTAATGGCACCTACGCAGCTTCTCTCGGACATCCAGAGAGAGCGCTCTCAGCGTATGCGAATCGATAGCCCGAAATCTTGAAAGGTGGAAGTCGAGGATACATATAATTGCTATTTAGTTATTTTTTCAGCTGTAAAAATAAGAAACACTAGAAAAGCTTGCGATGAAGTGTATATATAGCACAACATTAAAATTATTTATCTTAATTTTAAGATTTATCTCTCTATTAAATCTTAAAATTGGTCCCCAAAAGTTGTTTACTTTCTTCCCAATCCTTTGCCATTGTTCAATCATAAGGAATGTAAGAGAATGAAAAATAAATCAATTACTTACGAAATGATAGTTTTGAACATTTGTGTTAGAAAAAGACCTAACACTACATTTCTATGAATAAATTACTTCCTACTTGGGTCCCTGAGTTTCTTTATTACTGGTATAAAAGTAATAAAAAACTGGCGGTAAAAGTACTTATTTTGTTATTAGATGATAATTTTGAGGGTAAACTCCGTGGAAAATGGAACAGATGTTGGAAGATGTTGATAATATTTTATTCATTAGCTTTGACGATTCATTCTTCTAAAAACCACAAGATTTCTGCGGATGTAAAATTCTAGCTTTGTAGACTGTTGCATACAGCGCAGAGAATTCTTTGTTGATTACTTACTTTTGTCGTACGTGTATCTTCTTACAATTTAATCAACTGGAATGAAATTTATAAAAACATTGATTATTTTATTTTTTCCTTCCATGCAAATAGATATATATTCTTTCTTTCAAAACTTCTTTACAAAAGGTAATTACAAGTTTAGAATTTCGTAATACGCATTACATAATCTTCATGACAACATTGATGAATTAAAGTAAAAAATCAAGCAGAAGTGAATGCTATGTTTAATGTTTTAAGAACAAATAAGGAAGTCATTTCTTCATAAAAATGTAATCTTATGTCTTTTTCTAAAACAATAGTTCAAAACTATCATTTCGTAAGTATGTGATTTTTCCTTTAATTCTCTTACATTTCGTAAGTGCGCGGGAAACAGCATAGTATTTTTAAATTTGGTTTCTCTCCTTAATGGTAACGATACCTGGATGTCGGACGAAAAGATCTCAGCTGCGTAACACAGCCGTCGTGACTTGTTTGCAGGGTTGTAAAAGTGACTAATTGCGAAATGCACCTGTTTTGTTAATGTTTTATCAGTACCTTCGAATATGCAATCGTCGTTAATATTTTCACAGGACATAATACTGAAACATACTATTAATAAGCGCGGGACCACATTCGACCTGCGCTAGTTGAAAGATCCCATGTGGGGTCTATGGGTTATCCCAAGTTGATGGTCAATGGTAGACGGGGTCGGGAAGGAACGGGTTCGCGCAGAGTTAGAGTGCCACCGCTCAAAGCTGATAGTCCCGGGATTGAACCCTAGTCCCATTTCCCATTTCCATTCAATATAACGTTACTAATTGTACGTCTCACTTGTCAACACTTATTAAAAAGCTCTCGTTATCTAATTAAAGACGATACTCTGTGGTTGGTGGTTGATGATTTGTTAATTTCCACAGTTTTACTATTGAATAAAGAATTAAACTTTAAAGATTTCTTCATAGATGTCTTTGTTAAAACGAAGTCTTTCCAGATTACAGTTACAATTATTTCACTGATCCTTCCATTACCGTCACGAAGGTCAATTTTATATAACTCATGCAAATAATTAATTTTAAATGAAACCATATATTTAGCTACATATTTCCATAGTCCCGGAATGTCCGAGACTATGGGTGAGAGAGGTAGCTTGACAATAAAGTTCCCATCTGTATTTTGGAAACTCAGAAAGAGAAGAAGAGGAATCCAGTATTAATATTATGTTTTACAATATTATTTTCCAACCTAGATATTTCAATTCCAAAATATCAAAGTTCAGTGCAAGTTCAAATTCTATTCTCGAGTCCGGAATTTCCAAATAATTTTCAGATTTCATATTCAGTATTCAGAAATTATCATCACCATTGGGATCACAGTATTCACATTGTTTTCTTCTCATCTGTTGTTCAAGAAGAAGAAGATGAATAAATTCATACCCTTCTGCTCGTGATTTGTTAGGACAGATGCATTTAGTCCGAAGTTCCAAGGTGTCGAGCGGAACGAGTACCACGGTTCGTCAATCAGAAGCGGCAGGTCCACATTCAATACGTAGTGCCCAAGCTCTTATTTGATGGTTTCTTTTCCCAGATCGTTGTTTCCTGAGGAGACATATTCCACAACCCGGTCTTATGTCATGTTTCCTCTCTACTCATAAATTTATGAATTCCAAAACTCTGCGAAATTACAAAGTTATCGCAGATCATGCATTTGTTCATTTTAAAATAAGATATTATGTGAATTTGTCTCTCGATCAAACATGTATTGGAACAATTATTTTAGTAACTGTCTCGAGAAGAATATTATCTCAGTAATCTACTTTTCTTCTTAAATTGCAGTATCTGTGTTCAAGCTACCTAATATCAGTTTTACATAAGGGTCTACGGTTTTGAAGATTTTACAGGAAATTATTTATGCGCAAACTGCGGGAAGATAATCTTTTACCCGTTCAAAACATTTTCGTTGCTACAGATGAATAATTAATACAACAAATACTTAGATCTAAGAAATACTACATAATTTTTCGTAACGCACGGAAAAATAGACTGACAAAATTTGTGCTATTGTGACCAGAAATAATTAAATTCAGATTTTGTTTTTTTAACACTAAATTTTCGTTCTCAACTTATTCTTCAACAAATTACTCAAGTAAGACAATTAACATTTTTTCATTGATTTCAAGTGAAAAGTACTTTATTCTTCCCTATATTTAGTAGTCCTATAATCTGTGGTACTCTGTGTACACGCTTGTACTACTCCGCACTGGTCCGTCTTCATTCGAGTCATCGGCAATTGGTATTCAGAAACACGAAATAAGACATATTATAATGACTGAATTTCTAGGAAGTACGGTATACTGCAGGATCGTGCAAGCAGCAGGATCCCTATATCTTTGTATCATTCACTTTGATTATACGTAGAACACCAAAGCCCCCTGATTCACTGATTAGAGAAATAAATCAAGGCTATGTATAAAACTAATCGACATTGAAATTAAGAACATAGATTTTTTTCAAGAAATAGATACATTAATTTACGTACGTGTTCATTTTTTAATACATCGAAATAGAGTAGCCGCAGAGCGTAGAAACTTTTCTAGATAAATGCGGTGATGAAAATAATGTTTGAATCAAAGTTAAGGAATTTTTGTGTTTGCAAGTTTTAGTATAAACTTACTTTAGTTTTATTCCTTCAAACCTATATTTTTTTCTCACTAATCAATTTATTTCACCCCCACAGTAGTAAGGAAGTGGTAAGAAAATAACGTTCTATCATATTTTCACTTAATATACGTCTTTTATAGTTTTATTAAAATACGACCAAACACTGTTTAATTACGTTTGATGGGTTCTAATGACCTCGATGTTGACAAGCCCTAAAGCCCCAACCAAAAAAAAAAAAAGTTTGTATTTTGAAGATAATGGGTGCTTTGGGGAGAACAGAATTTGTTAGGTCCTATAATGTCACGTCTTAATGGTTATGAATTTCATGAAAGTTTAAAACTGATAATCCGGTGAACCACTTGGCGGCCATTGGGAGCAAATTAAATACGTTATTAGTAAATCAAAAATCTAGTCAGATCCTTAAACAAAAATAATGAAGGAAATAAAAGGAATTCAATGAGAAAAACATAGTTGGATATCGGTGACGCGATACTAGAATTCATTTTTAAGAATAAATGAAAGATGTGTTGTCTACTAGTAAAATATTTATTCAGAGAGTGCTTACGCCAGCTCAGCTGGCGTCTTCGGTCTAAAATAAAACGAAATACAAAAATACATAAACAATATGTAAGAATGCAAAGTACAAGAATTTTTGTTAGGTTTATAAACATTTGAAATTTGTTAAAATTATGAAAATTTTAAATTATTTGAAATTTGTAAGAATTATAAAAAAATGAAATTAACTAAAATATAATAAAGTTTTTAAGTGTATTCAAAACAGAGTAACAAATTAATGTAGAATGAATCTGTGAATAAGAGATAAAAACTGCAACTAAATGAAAATACAAAAATATAAATAAGTGAGTTGAACGTACCTGACAATGCCAAGTATCAAAGGGTAAATGTGCCGAAAGGTTGGACTAGGCGCTATTTAAGAACTACAGGTAAGTGTGAGAGGGGTTAAAGCACTGACCGGGCAAGACCATGAGTAAATTGGTTATTCAAGGAGAAGGGACAAAAGAGGAGAAAGGTTGCTTATATGTTCATTGAACAGAGGGACATTTCTTTTTCTGGAGGTGTTTTCTATTTCGAGGATATGTACGTTTTGATCAATGTCGAAAGAGTGGGTGAAAAGGCGTAGGTGTTCGGCAAAATGAGATTGATTGCTATTGTTGTATAAGGTGTGAATGTGTTCTTTAATTCTGATTTTAAATTTCCTGCCGGTCATTCCCACATATTTGACATCACAACCATTACAAGACAGAAGGTATATTCCACTTTTTTCTAGGATGGGGGTGTTGGTTTCGGATATAGTTGTAAGTTTTGAAAACTGTCTTGTAACCCAAGGAAGAAAGGACGTTAGCAATTTTGTTGGAAATTTGTCCTAGGTAAGGGATAATTACAGGTTCGAAAGTAGATTTGAGGAGTGGGGTTAAAGAAGTGATGTGTGAAGTGTTTAATTTAGAAAGTTTTTTGTGTAGTATGTTATCAATTAATTTTGTTGTGTAACCTATGTGTTTGGTTGTGTTAATTTATTTTGTTAAGTTTTATTTAGACAGTGGAATTTNAATTAATTTTGTTGTGTAACCTATGTGTTTGGTTGTGTTAATTTATTTTGTTAAGTTTTATTTAGACAGTGGAATTTGAAGAGCTCTGTGGATCATTGAGTGGAAGACTGCATGTTTATGGGAAGAAGAATGAGCAGTGTATGACAGTGTCAGTGTGCGTCGGTTTCCGAAAAATGTTAAAAATGTTTGTTGTCAATAATTTTTACATTAATATCTAAAAAGTTCAGGGAATTTTTCTTTTTAAATTTCCATAGTGAATTTGAAGGTGGAGTGTAAGGAATTTAGGAAATCTTTAAAATTGTTAAGCTGTCGAAGGGTACCACTCCATAGTACGTACAATGATGTCATCAACATACGGGTACCAATAAATTATTCTGGTTAACAGAAGATGCTTTGAGTTAAAAATGTTATTTTCTAGATTGTCCATAATTATGTCTGCAAAGAGGGGTGAGAGGGGGGAGCCCATGGGTAAACCGAAGTTTTGTTTTTACAAGGTGTGGTTGAAAGAGAAATAATTTATATCTAAACTAAAGGACAAAAGATTGAAAAGGTCTGAAGGACAAGAGGATTTGTCAATAAAACGTTTAAAATAATTTTAACCTCATTTGTGGGAACACTTGGAAATAAATTTGTGACAGCAAAAGAAATAAGTTTGGCATCGGTGGGGACGTAAATGTTTTCAATATATTTCGTAAGTTCATGGCTGTTTTTGATAGTGTGTTTGGGTGTGAAATTGATGTGCTTGTGCAAGCAGGTGTTAAGATGTCTGGCTAGTCTATGAGTGATGGAATTGTTGTATGAGACAATGCTTAATTCCATCTAATTCACAACCACCACGCTTGTATGGTCTTCTCAAATTTTACAAACCAAATGTTCTGAGCCGTCCTATTATCTCATACAACAATTCCATCACTCATATGAGATAATAGGACAAGTGTGCGGTGGTTAGCACTTTCCATGAACATAAACCCGCTTTGCCTGTTTCGTCTCCGCCCTCATTAATCCGCTGCGAGGTATCGATCTTTGATAAAGGAGATTGCAAGTTGCTTGGAGAGGAGTGGAGACAGGGGTTTGTCTTCTCACGCAGGGGCTTGAGGTTCTCTAGTTGCTCTCTGTGGTCAGCAAAACGGGAAGGGAAACACCGCAAGGGAAAGGGATCATCATATTTTGCTTCCACAGGCGCCATTTCTGATCATTAACCTCAACTTGAGGTCGTCCACCCGGAGGGATACGTAATACTTCCTTGTCAATTGCACTACGACCAGAGAAAAATATTTTTGATAGTCCATAGAAAAAAGGTAACAGTTTTTTTCTCTGAGGATAAAATTAACGGTGACAGTGAAAATGGTCATTAGAAGAATTTTCTTTCTTCTACAATATGTAGCGGAAATTTAACATTTAAAACAACATTAATAAATATTTTTCATCTAAAAGTGAACTAGCTAGCGACAGATTGATCAAGATTTGTTAATAAATTTTCATTGTGAAATTTAAAACATTTCATTTTAAATTTATTATGAAATGTATTTAAATTGATTATAAAATTCCACATTAAATTTGCATTATTTCCCTATGAAGTAAGGATTTATCATTCAAAGATGAAATATTTATTTCTCCTTAACGTGAGATATCTCATCCCACTCTCCATACTTACCGTGTCTTGGTGCCCAGCGTTTTGGTTGATGGAGGCAAGCTTTAATATGCGATATTTCTAATCGTTTCATAAGGAAAAAATTTAATTGCAAATATCAGTGAAATTTTGCAGTTTACAATGGTTATTAAATAGAGTAAAAATTGAAGAATGTGAATATTTAAATTATATAATAAAAGATTAATTAAATAATTAAACCACATTTGAAATTGACTTACTAGTGGCATCATAATGGCATAAGTATACAATATACATGATTTAAAATATATTTATTTTAAAAATACATAATAATACAACACCTAGAAGTAACTTTAATATCTATTAAATATGAATGATGAGCCAGTACTCTTATTATTTAGTTGAATGATCATATAAAGAAAACCTTAGCATGTCTTTTGTTCGTAAAATTACAGAAAAGTTAAACCTGGCATCGTAAAATCGGTCAAATGCTCATTTCTTTTTGCAGTAGACAAATTATGTTCACGTTCTTAGAATTTGTAAATATCAGTCCAATAGAAATAAACATTTTTCCTTGTGAAAATTCGTGTAGTTTTGATTTTTTTGATGTGTTATATGTTCCAGACTTGTTCTTAAGTAAGGGCTCTAGCCCGAATAACATATTTTAAAAAAGTCCTTTTCCATGCTGAACTCCCTTTCTGTGTATATTTTCACAGGACTTTAAATAAAGTGCTTACATTCATTGGTTTGAAAAATAAACCTATTTCATGTTGAATTTGTTTGCCGTTAATTCATTCTGTTTATAACTGATTAATATGCCATTAGAATTTTTTTGTTTTGTTGTAATTATTTCAGTTTTTCAATTGTCCTTTATAAACCGTATCCGTTATGATACAGTCAGTCATAATGATTTTCTATTCTCTTTTTGAATTCAAATGGGCAAGAAAAGCACCTCATGTTAGGATTGAATCATTAAATCAATACTTGTTCACTAGTAACGCGATATTTTTAAAATCAGTACTCCAAATTCCACCACTCAATTGTTGTGAATTTAAAAAATATTTCATAGCTTGTTGGCAAAATACTAGTTGAAAATAGTAGGTAGTAGATTAAACTCTTCTCATGGATTTTCAACTGCACAAATCTCTTGCTACACTAATGGTTTTGAGCCAAATGAGTTATTTCACTGTGTGTATTGGAGTTCCCCCAATGTTGTCATTTGGGATTCGAATCTAGGATAGTTATGCGACCGACTTGTCTATTAGTCTATGTAGGTGAGTCCTCTCAACTCTATGGTTCTGGGTTTGAACAGCGTGTAAGATTTGGATGTTTAATCCGTAGAAGGGATCGCATAACTACCAATGGCTGTATCTCAACTTTCTAATCACTTCCATTGAATACTTCTCGTTAAAAAACACTTAAGAAAAATTAAACTCCCAAGAAGATTGTAACCAGGAGCAGTGGCGAATCTATGAAGAGGGGGGGGGGCTATGGGGGCTATAGCACTCCCCCATTTGACCTAAACTTATTGTTATTAGTAATAAAATTGTTAATGTTATTAATAATACCAAATTAATAAAAATAATAATACCAAATTAATTAAATTAATAATAACTTCTATAAATAATTGTTATTGTTATTAATAATACCAAATTGTTAATTATTTATTGTATACATATTATTTAAAGACAATATTTATAAAATTTGTGTTGTAAAACCATAATTTTTAAACAAAAATGCTCCCCAGTTAGCCCCCCCCCTCTTAATTACGGCCTAGATCCGCCACTGACCAGGAGTATGTTTTTTCTTTTCTACTCCGTATTATTACTTTTTGAATCATATTATGGCTTAGTGCCTAACGCACTCGTCTTCTACCTCTGGGGACGCGGGTTAAATCCGATCCGATTCAAGTAGAATTCGAGTCGGTGGACGAGACGGTGTTCGCGGCAGGTTTTCTGGGGGTTCTCCCGTTTCCTCCACAACATTCACTAATCACCTTTAACCCCCATGTCATTCATGAATCACTCGCCTCGGGGAAGTGCGGCAGGAAGGGCATCCGGCACCCTAGAAATTCCCCTGCCAAATCAAAGTGAGAGTCATATCATCCCCATCTCCGACCGCTAAGGAATAGGGAAAAGGAGTTAAGGTACAGAAGAATGGTTAGTGGTTCTTTCAAACTTTCTAACTCCTAATAGATCACACTTAAACTGTAAGATATGATATGTTAATTTTTGTTTTATAGATTCGTACTGAAAATGGAAAAATATGTTAAACCATCTGAACAAGTTTCGTTTCAATAAAATAACGTATTGCATATAAAAATGTATAATTTCTACATTGCACGTGGCGATAGCTTTTTCAGAGCCTATGTTATTAACAATACAGATTATATATGTGACAATTTATCAATGTTTCTCTTAGTCTTAAACTTATAATTAGACATTCAAAAATAAAACAAATAATTTATCAATACCCATTCTCTTATTCAATGCAAGAAATGTATTGGTAGCAGAACTAGGTTCTATGTTATTAATATTATTACACTTAGTTATCTATTTTTTTGTGTTTACTGTTAATATAACATTCATTATACTTTCATATTGATAACCTCACTTAAGTTGCTTGCTGAAGAGGCTACATATATGCGAGTAAATATTGTTTTAAAAACTTCTTATATTATAACTTCAAATCAACATCGTAAATGTGTAAAATATTGATGTTTTTAATGTGTATGCGTGGAAGGAAAGATCCATTGTTCAACGACTTTCTCTTGTAACACCGGCTAGAATGGTCTATTTGTTGAATACGCGTTCTGAGAAACTTGCGCCAATATAATCTCTTCTTAAGGGTCTCGCGTGCGGAGAAACATTCTTTGTGAGGAACGAGATTACTCTCGCCTGAGAGGTTTTCATAAATTTTTTGACATTTTCACGAAGTACGCCATCTAAAGCACCTTGAAACAATAGTTAAGTGTTCATAATAACTTAGATTCCATGTCTACTTGCCACTTGTCGAAAGGAGGAGAGTGTCAGAAATGAGTGGCTAAAACAATCAATGTTGTAGTTGAAAGCTATTTTCATATTTTCTTGAGAAATGATGGACTTTCCTGTTGCAATCCGTATTTCTTATATATTACAACGAATTAATACGTAAGCTTAGTGTACACAATGTTAACTGGGTCTGTAAAAACCATGATACCTTTTCTATCATTCAAGAAAGTGAAAATATGAAGTACCTATTGAATTGACCAAACTTAATTTGATAAGTTTCATGTTCTTCCAGAAGTTGTGAACTGAATTCACTTATATGGAGCCAATTTCACTAAAATTTGATGTTGGTGTAGATGATGATTTGATTCTTAATTTTTTCTTTCGAGAAGAAAAAAGTTTATATAAAATAATACAACCTTAAGAATAATACAACCCTTGACCTAAACCAAAGAACGAAAAACACGTTAATATGAGAAACGAAAACGTTTTCATTAATTGTTTTAACATTTTTCGGTATCTTTGGACAAGCACGAAAAATTCGCAATAATATAACGGACATATTCAAGTATGTTTCATTTTTATCGTAATTTATCACTAAAAACTAGTACCCAAGGGTTTTTATCACTAAGACCTGTTAAGGGGTTAGTTCTTGAGTGTGACGGTTACGTTATTAGAGATAAGAAAGTAAGCTAAAACCGTTTGTTACGGTCCTATTCTGGGAATGCGTAGCCATGTCACTTTGAAATTCTATTTATTAATATATTGACTGCCTATATATAGACAGTCAAGATTTTCTCTATTTGTGTACACGTGTGCGGAGCTAAGCTCCGGAAAGACGCAGAGAACTGACGCTGATTTCCGGTGACCGTTGACCGGTGGCGAGCGTGAGATTGACGCCGTCAGCGGGGTCCTTTCGGTGGCGTGATTCTGTCATCTTAATTCTGATTGGCCTTCCCCGCCCCCTAGGACGTCCATCTTGAAATCTTGCGAGACGGTGGCCGAGCGAACGGACAGGCAGCGTGCGTGGAGACGTACACTCCGGAGCATGCGTCTTCAATGCGTGCTCCGTAATTCTTTATTTGTCCTGTACGGTATATATTCCATGAATCTAATAGTTACTCTTGATGGCTCCTTCCCAAATCATTGTTTGTTCTAGTACGGTATATATCGCTGGGTATCAGCAGGATGCTATTGAGGATTTCATTTGTATTCCGTTAATGTTTTTTACGACATATATTTTGAGCGTTAGTTGAACGCTCGTAAACATTACAATTGTGTTTCATTGGTTGTTTGTACGATATTTTGTGCGTCAGTGTGACGATCTTGATTATTAAATTGTAACCCTTTGTTTGCTTAAGAATGTATATTTGGGAGAATGGGTAGCAGCTGAAACCAATTAGTTGGTAGAATAAATCGTGTTTAATCTAATTATGTTTGTAATTCTCTCAAGGTCTTTGTTTCACTAGAATTATGATCCTGGCTCATATTCATGTCCTGGTCGATCCGGCCTCACAATGGTGGGAGTTACGGCCACCAAGTCAAGCGAGTAGCCCATAGAATTGATATTAGGTCGAACCTTTAAAAGTAAATAAATTAGTAGTCAATATTTTTTATATGGAGCAGAAGCTAGAACCCCCGGCAGAACACAGATCGTAACACGTTTAAAACGAGTAAATCAAATTAAATAATTAAAAACAATTACTCACTCCAATCAAGTGAAACGAGTTTTTACTGTTCTTTGCATCAACGAGATGTAGTATTTTAAATGACTTGCCGGGAAATTTCACTATCATAAGATTATATATTTATAAAAATATAATGTGACCGTAGTACGTTATCTAATTTTGAATATCAAATAATAAATTAACACCAACACACACAGAGAATTATTATTTTAAGCATGCATTGGATAAAAGTAGTGACCCTTCTCAAAATACTTTATTGGTATACAACATCTTTTATTAGTAATGGGATTTGGAAGAGTTTTGCGTGTAGGTCATATATAAAAAGGTCAATGTTTACTCGCCAACGTTTCGATATAATTCATAGCATCGTCAGGGCTTGTAATCCTCGCTGTTGACCTGAAGTACACTTTTATATATGACCTACACGCAAAAATCTACCAAATCCCGTTATGAATTCGGAGGTCAAGAACAAGATGGAGGATATCTTTTACTACATTTCTCTCTTACTCCAAATAGTGAAATTTGTTAATTTGTTAGCGGGATATGATTTTATTTGTATCAATATTTAGTACTGCGAACTTAATAAGCGTTGGGTACCTTCTTTTTGCGACTTTAAATATAACTTCGTACAAATCCAACTACCTCATACAAATAATTTAGAGTTAACCCTGATGACTATTTGGAAAGTGAGATTTCCTACGAGATCAATTTTGTACTGTGATTTTGTTAAGGACAATGTGTATCTGTCACTTCTATCACACAATTTGGACATAAATAAGCATACGTAATGCCCTGAACTAGTTACTCAGTATGTGACACATTGATTTTGGCAATAACTGGATTATCGTTTGGATATTGTCCGCATGGCTTGAGGAAGTCATATAGAACATATGCAACGCAACAAAATGAAAATATAAGTTCCCTTTCATTTTGAAACATTTTTGGTAAGTGTACGTTTAAAAGTGACTTTATTACAGTACTTTAAAATACCATACATTTTGAATAATCTTGTACTAAAGGAAAATTAAAAATTAGCAATTTATCTTTTTAATACCCTCAAAGTGTACTTGAATTGAGATGATATTTGAAGGTACACCAATAATTTCGTTTACACGAAACAGAAGTTTGCGAGCACGAAATAAAACCGTCCATGTGCATGCCCTTTGAACTTTGCGTAACATTCATAAAAAGAGGGATCGTCAAAAGCGTCCGAAGCTATGAATAATGAATCACAAAAATGGCGAAGCCAACGAGGAATCGGTTTTAACACTTGGGCCAACAGGATAAGGGAGAAACATGATCGTATAGGGGAAAGCGATGAGTTGATGCTGGATAATGTTACAAAGTAGGAAGGTTAGTGTGAGATGAATACAGATACGTTAATATGAATGGTGGAAAGTAAGAATAGAACGAGGTGTTCACTATTGCGATAAGATTTCATTGTAGGCACGAGCTCAGACGCTTACAATAGAAAGAATAATTGAAATGTGCTCTGTAATTAGGTGTTATACTAATAATGTTTGCGTTGGTAATAAAAAAATCACCAGTTATTACAAAAACTAATATCCCACAGATTATACTTATAGAAATAAATAAATGAATAGTTATAGAAAAAGGATTTATCAAGAGTAAATATTATTTGGCGGGACATTCGTGCGAGTTGTTCTTAATTATTTCGATGAAAATTTTGTTAAACAACAGTTGGCAAACGTTCTCATTAGAGATATCGCACAATAATTAATGTAGCAGAAATCTCTTGTAATGAGGGTGAATCCTTGGTGATTGCGCCCATGATGCTTCGTGGCAACTCTTAGAAGTAGCATGAGAAAATCGCGATAGTAAATTGCCAAGGATGGTTGCGACGTTGAGGTGTGGCGACGTCATCAAAGACGAAGGGGATTAATACAGTTGTATTGCCGTGGGAACTCAGACAAAGGTAGGGTTCGTGTCGGCATGGCGGGGTTGATATTGAACATTCTGTGGAGAGGGTAATGGCGAATTGACGGGTATGAATACACAGGCTGCTGCGGCAAAGAGGGGTGGGGTGGATGCTTCATCAGCAGCACGGGTGGGTGAACCGCGGCGTGGGGGACAGCTGAAGGGGTGGTTTTGGGCGTTGATGGAAGCCGACGAAGTGACGGTGTGGTCAGCGTCTAGTGGACGAGGGGAAGGAAAGCTCGAGATTAACAATTGCGAAGAACATACCCACTTCAGAGATAAAGCAGAAAAACAAAAAATTAATCATGTTAGGCACGCTTTAATTTACATCGTTAGCATACTTTTTTTTTTACATCTTCCTGTAAATCATAGTGGAAGGCATAACACATGTCCTGAAAGATGCACGTTTGTGTTTGTTTTGGAAATCGTCGAACTCCAACATCTATTGTTTGGCATTCTGCAGTACTCTTTGTAATCACTGACATCTGCTATCGTCAAAATCTTCGTTCTTTAAGGTGCCACATACTCAACTACGCCTATTAATGAATGTGTTCCCGTGGTTAGGGCTGGGAGCGTTAGTTCTGGCACAAATTCATCAATACGTAGTTTTGTTGGAATACAACTGTCTGGACAGATGTCAAATGTTATAAATGGACCTGCAAAAAAATATGAATTGCTCGTAAAAAATATTGATTGAGAAAGAAAAAGAATAATAGGATGAATTCAAATATACCTAGAGTGTTTACATGGGATTCCATACGGTCTATCCTTTGTCTTGTCTAAAATAATTTTTCTCAGTTCCCCTTGAAACTGATCTGCTCTGTATAATGCCCATCCTTGCAGAGTTATCAATATATCGTGCTCTGTATCATTTGGAACACATCCTCCCGTGCAACTTTGCCGTTTTATTAAAACAGAAATTTCTTTGCGCAAAAGAAAAATATATTACAAAATTAATTTTTAATATAAATACACACGACCGACTGGTCACAGTAAAATGGAATAAGATTTTGCTAATGTATGTAAATTACTAAAGAAGTTGGACGTGGTCGCTTAGCATACACCGTGTATTCAAAAAGTTCTAGGAGTGTCGCCGTGTCAACATGTCTTATGCGAGACTTAGTTTCATTCAATTCGGACAGGTTCTATCCTGTAGGCGGCCATTCTTGTGAAGTGTTACAGTGTGCTCTTGACATAGTAACAGCAACGAACAAACATCAAACTTGTTTTAAATTGGGCAAATCGCCTACATAAACGTATGAAATCATTAAGGCTGTGATCGGTGAAGATGCAATGAGTCGTTCGCGAGTCTTTGAGTGGTTCCCGAGGTTCAGAGAGTTTCAATGGAAGATGATGAGAGATCAGGTCGTCCGCGTTCAAGTCGCAATGATGAAAATGTGGAAGAGTTGCAAGTTTTAGTGCGGTTAGACCGCCGAATGACGATAGAAATGATGGTAGATTCACTAAACTTGACCGTGGGATCAGTTTTCGCGATTATAGCAGAAGATTTCAAAAAAGAAAACTATGCGCGCTTCGTGTTGCATTCGCTCAATGAGGAGCAAAGAGAGCATCGGGTGTTTGCCTGCGAAGAGTTGGTTTTCATGGCCGATAAAAATCCAAATTTCCTGCAAAATATTGTCACCAGAGACGAGACTTGGTGTATAGAGCACTATCCGGAGAAAAAACGCCAAAACGCTGAATGGACGAGTCCGGAAAAGAAGCAGCTGATTAAAAAATTTCGTGCTTCCAAATCAAAGACAAATTCAATGTTCATCACCTTCTTCGACAGTCGGGATATCATTCACAGAGTTTCTTTGTCAAGGTTCCACTTCCACTGTCACTGGGACATTCTACGGAGAAGTTTTGGATCGACTTTTTAAACGAATGCAGCATGTGAGGCCAAAATTGTTGGACAGTAACGAGGGGTGGTTGTTGCACGACAATGCACCTGCACACGAGTTCATTATTTAAAGGGGATTTTTGACGAAACACGTTTTCAGTATCAACCACCCTGCGTACTCACCTGATCTGTCCCCCCAGACTATTTTTTGTTTACTAAACTCAAATTGAAGATGAAGGGGTAGAGATTCACTTCAGTAGAGGCGATTGAAGCGGCGATGACAACGCAACTGAACAGTATTACAGTACAGGCGTTCCAGAAGGATTTGATGGAGCTGAAAATTCGTGCTAGGCGCTGTATCGAATTAGAGGGAGACTATGTAGAAACCTGACAACAAATAGAAGTAATTTTATTGTGTTGTTTGATCTGTGCGTGTTCAGTCCTGGAACTTTTTGAATACACTGAGTATGATTCAATAGGTCTCTGCAATTAGGGAACACAAAATTAGGTTTCCGAAGTGTCATTTACTGTGGTAGTTAATAAGTTTTAAATCAAGTAGTAGAGTATTCTATATTTTCATACTTGTATGTATAAAAGATGCTGATTGAACCTGACAGCCCAATTCCAGTCACCCGATTTTCCAGAGAAAATTTAATGGCGTGAGTTAAATATTGAATACTGTATGATATGTAATGTAAATGTTTATATAATATATGGGGAGAAAAAGAAAATAAATATTCCAGAACGACCCAAACACTTGGATTCACTTCTTATAAGTCACTACATGTTTCATTTAAATTATTATATTCAGTCAATTATGATTTATCCCATAGTTGAATCCACAGCTGAAATAATCAAGTAGATTTAATCACAATAATGTTCTGGTCTGTATAGTATTGAATCGGTTTCTTAAATTGTCGCATTCCTCACACTTTATGTAATGTGTAATCATGAAAGTACTATAATGCGTTGCCGTAGAAATGGCAAATGGAATGACCAAAGTGACAGCTATTTGCATCTGATCTGAAAGCAACATTGGACTCTTTTAACGTGTTGCGATAAATATTTAATGTGAAAGCAGTGTTCAGTGCACATCACCCAGGGTGCCAATGGTGCGTACCACTAATTTTGTGGAGTAAACTTAGTTTTGCGTGCAAAACTCCACCATGAACTCGCGAGATTTTGACCGTACTTCATCCTCTTCCATTGAAATGAAATTGTAATTTTTATTATTATTATTATTACTACTATTATTATGGAACTTTCAGTTTCACCGTGAAAAATAATTGGCCTAAATACAAACCAACTCCAAAGAGAAAGACACAATTCATTGGGACCAGTCAATAAATGCCGACTGAACAATTACTACAAATAGACTTGACATTATTCTGACGAACAAGGAGAGTAAGGAGTGTCTTCTAATTGATGTTTCTTTTCCCAGTGATATGAATATTGAGCAAAGACGAAGTAAAATTGCTCAAATAAAATGTATAGACTTAGCTATTGGATGCCAAAGAATGTAAGGAAGCCAATGAGTACCAAATATATATTACACTTCCTGTTCTTACGATAATAATTGGGCAAACTTTGGTATAATAAAATATAATATATGTGTGTGTTGTTTGTTTGTTTGTTTGTTTGACCCAATCTTTTCCCACTTCATGTGGGGTCGGCGAATGGGGATGGATATATGATGCTTCATTTGATTTTGGTTGGGGAATACTAGGGTGCCGGATGCCCTTCCTGCCGCACCTCCCCTGAAGCGGAGATTATGAATGACGTGGGGGTGAATGATTATGAGTGAAAGTTGTGGTGGAATGACAAACAGGGGAAACGGGAGAACCCCGAGAAAACCTGCCACGAACACCGTTCCTCCACCACTTCGGATTATACTTGGAGCGCGTTAGGCACTACGCCACGGGTTGCCCTTATATATAAGATTCCTGGAAAGGCTTACCTTCCTGAAATGCAAAGAATAGCTCGGAAAGGGTGCACTTGAAAATTTCTAAAGTAGGTGCAAACTAAGGCAAGTGGAACTTCGTTAGCCACCTACTAAAATACCTACCAGCTAAAATAACAAATACTAAGAATAATGTCCTCTACAGGAGTCATCCCTATCTCCCTCCACAATAGTATTAGTATGTTAAAATTGCGTAAGACCATTTATGTACAACTTCAGAAAGCGGTTTTGCTCAACACTTCAAGAATAGACAGAAATTTTTTGGATCATTCAGAGTGAGTGTGCTTGGTGTAGCCCGTACCCCACTACGACCAGCAGAAAAAGATGAGATCCTAAACGGAATATAATAATAATAATAATAATAATAATAATAATAATAATAAGGGGTCAAAAATGTTGGGAGAGGTAGTACCTTTGCACGGGATTCGCCAGGTCGTCACCAACCCCAGGGATCAGCTGAGGAGTGATACAAGACCGTCCGTGCGTGATGAAGGGCCACATCCTACACGATGTGACCCTGTTTGCGCAGAACACGGTGGAGGAGTGAACCTCGAGAAAAAAATCCCCAATTCGGAGGTGGAAGCTATCGTGCCCAGGGAATGGATAGATGTGAGTTAATCTGTTCTGAACGATTCCCTCTGAATACCTGACGCCCTCCAGCTGTATGACGCCTTAGTGTAGTGACGCGGGGTTCTGCTGCTCTCGACTCTATTACCCTTGATTCTTGTGGGACAAATGATGAACAAAGCAAAACAGAAGAAAAACCCGGATCGGTCGACACACAGCTTAACAAGAACCGCAGCCAGTTGGTAGGTAGAGCCGAATGTTTGAAGAAAATTTCTCCCTGTGAAGAATCTAGTGACACTGGAGATTCTTGCAGTAATGCTGTAAGTGACCATATGGACTCACAAGATCTCAGTCTTTCTCCGGAGAGTTAACCTGCTTCTCAAGAAGAGGCCGTTCAAAGGATCGGAACATCAAAAAAGAAAACAGGAGGACGTGTCAAATGGACTAAAGAAGCAATGTAGAAGTAACACGTCTCTATTATGAAGTAAATGAATGTCAAGACGTAGAAAGACCTTTATAGAGGACGAAATTTTTCACAGAAAGTCACCCGAACCGCACATTCACAGAATAAAATTTAGCCAATAGAAGGAGACATTTGGAAAAAGAATTACGTATACCCCCTTAGAAAGAGAGAAAATTAAGAAAGAAGTAGGCTACAATTTATTTAACATTGACCATTTCCCACTATTACATTCAGAAAATGAAAAGAATGAACCCAATTTTGAAAAACATGAAGATGAAAAAGGACAAAAACTGGCCCAAGATGAACTGTACTTCAAAGTAGAAGAATTCTTTAGGCGTAATATCCTTTTATATGACCAAATCTCCCCTGAACGCAGACCGTCACTTATACGGTTCAATCCAAACAAACTATCAAACACATTTAAACCAATAATGCCCCAATTCTTTTCAGAAAGAAATGATTTACTATCACTTCATCTTGCAGTATATTGTGCAGGTGTCACTCCTCGAAATTATTAGGTTTCCCATTTCCCAGAAAATTGTTTGTTGAACCTCTGAATAAAGATGATCTCGTCCCAGCTAAAAGCCTGCTTAGTATACCAGATTGCATGTAACCAAAACGTCCCTGCCAAATCAAACAATAGACATCGTACGTGAATGGTGAAATAGGGAACATGCTGATCCAGAATCTCATGCCAACATTTAGGAAACTTGACATCAAATGTGAAATTTCAAGCAAGAAACAGAACTCGAAAAGGAATTATTTACACAGACTCAAACAGAAACTAAAGGCAAAAGGTTCTCGTCTTTTGCGTAATACCAAAAAATCTATGTGCGTAAAACAAAATCGAGCATATCAAAGAATTCTACAGTTCAATAGGAAATTTCGCTGTCCCACAAGAAAATTCACGGGTGAGGAAAGAAGATCTGGAAAACTATTGGGGAAAACGTTGGTCAGAAGATGTTCACCATGAAACTGCTGAGAGGATTGTTAAATAGAACGAAGCAAACAATTGCCATCGATGCCTGATTTTTAATTACAAAAGAGACTGTAAATGCAGCTATGAAGAAAAACAAAAACTGGAAAGCTCCAGGAATCGATGGAGGACAAAATTATTGGTGGAAGAAGTTCACTTGTGTCCATGAACAGCTAGCCTCGACATTTAACCCGATGCTTCAGAAACCCGAGAATGCTCCACAATTCCTTACGCAAAGTATTACTTACCTCCTCTTCAAAACTGGAAGTTAAGATAACCTTCAAAACTATCGCCCAATCACATGCTTACCTACTATTTACAAATTACTGACAATAATAACAGACGTTATTTTCAATTTTCTTATAACAATTTGGTACTGGCAAAGGAGCAGATAGTTTGTGACAAGATATCTTTGGGTTCAAAGAACAGTTTGTTATTGACTCATTTATCTTAAAATAAAGTCGTAAAACATCAAGAAATTTATCCATAGCATATATTGACTATCAGAAAGCATTTGATTCAGTATGGTTAATTCAGATTCTCAAAATTTATAAGATCAATCCAACAATAGACAATTTCATGGAGGGAATAATGACTGGATGACCAAATTATATCATGCATCTATCACTACCTGTAACATGCCAATTCGAAGAGGGATTTATCAAGGTGATTCACTAAGTCCGTTATGGTTTTGCCTGGCTTTGAATCCATAGTCACAATGAAACACAATTTGGTTACAAATTAGAAATAAAGCATAGAACATCCCAAATTATCCACTTGTATTATCCAAATTTTGTATATGGACGACATAAAGGTATTTGCTAACTCTCCAGATAATCTGCAAAGTATTCTGAAATTCATACAGTTCTACAGCACAGACATTAAAATGTCCTTTGAATTGGATAAATGTGCTATCATGTACATTAATAGAGGCAAATTCATGTCAGGAGAAAATTATGAAGTTTTAACTGAATCATTCATAAAATGTATAGAATATGGACTAATAGAAGTATGGACTAATAGAAGATATTGTCCCGTACTACAAGTACTTCCAAAAATTCTTTTCAGAGGACAGCAGGTACAAAATTTATTTTCATAGATCAATCCTCACCGACAAGACAATCCATCATAATAGACAAGATATTATTCTAATAGATAAACTCAAGAAAATCACACACATAGATATATGCAGTAACCAACACCCACAACCAACAAACTACTTACTGTGATAAAATTAAAAAATATGTAGATTTGAAAACAGAAATTCTTCGCTTATGGAATATGAAGTATGTATATATAGTTCCTATAGTCCTGTCAACCACTGGAGTCATTCCTCATAGTCTGCATCTGAGCATCAAACGGCTTCATCTCCCAAAAATTATATTTGTAACTTAACAAAAAGCAGTCATCCTTAACAATTGTAGAATAGTCAGAATACTTTTAAATTGTGACATTATTTGAGCTGAGGATGCTTGGTTAACCCCGCACCTTACCTGAATCCAATTACAAGTTGTGAAAAAAAGTTCATGAAAATAATAATAATAATATTAATAATAATAAGTTGTCGTAGATGTGGCCTAATCCTGGGAACGATCGACCTTATTGTTGGAGGCTGTTCATCACTAGTTGGAACAGAATCTCAAAAGACATTACGATGCTACCAAGATCATCGATTAGTAAATCGCTTTCTCAAATGTGTTTATATCAGAGGACTGCCCGTATTACATATACCAACCCACTCATGTACTTGAGAACGACCGCGCTAAAATATACTGAGATCTGTCAATTAGAACAGATGTGACAATTTTTGCTAACAGACCAGGCATCATGTATATGGACAAGTAAAAGAGGTGTGCATTTTTAATTGATGTTGCCTTCCCACTTAAGGACAACTCAGGCAGGAAAGATCAATAAGTATGCAGCATTGGCTGAAGAATTAAAGTAGTTGTTTCATCTGGAGACCGTCAAAATTGTTCCTCTTATGTTATCTGCAATTGGGATAGTGCCTAAGGCCCTAAAGAGAGGTGTGGACAATTTGGATGTGGGGATCTTGGTACCTAAAATACAGAAGTCTGTCTTGTTGAACACGTGTCACCACACAGTTAGAAAGTTTCTATCTCAATCATACCAGTACTACTGTAAGATACCTGGCAGATTTCCTGTAATTTACAATCAGCCATTCTGTTGGAATGTGAAAAAGAAAAGATGATAATAATAATAATAATATGATATTACCACGCATGTCAGTATCATAACGTTTTGGGCTCTATATCGTAATCTAAGAACTGAAATATTCATATTTCCTTATGGTAGTGTTTTATCTTTACTCCTAAGAAATAAGATGAAATATAAACCAGCTCGTCATCTCTAGGTACCTTGGTAACTGCAGCTTCTCGCAAAGTACTACTCATGAATCTGCTTATATCGCACACATTTTACAGGTGCACTTACGAGGCACGTACACCACGTGTGTGCAGGCATACAAATGAAGATTTCAGACTAATAAAGTATTATTAATTTTTTCAACATAATTAGGTCAACTTAATATTTTTATTTCTTTATCAAATTTGTAGAGGAAGTTTTGATAAGTATAATCGGTCAGCGTGGCTGCGTTCGATTACTCCATGTAAACTGACACATTTTGTCACTTGGTGACAAGCCAGAGGATTATGCCAGTTCAGCGGAATTACTACAGGCGCCTTACGTAATATTTGCAATAAAAACAGAGATCTTCCAATAAATCTTCCCTCATCAAGCCATGATTGTTCTGCGCATGATCTTTCATATGCAAATGAACCTCTGAGAGTTGAATCCTGGGAATGGTGCTATAAGCAGTCACTTCAGGGTTTCGTGCGTACTCTTAGCCACCGTTGATCTGCTTCTCTAAATCATTCATTGATGAAAGCACCATTCTGTGCTGCCCAATTCTGACTTGCCCCTCTCTAAAAAAGTTAAAATGAGAAGAAATGGATGGAAGTAGAGAAATTAATCTATTGATATATGTGAATAGATAGTTTTTGTGCGACTCACTTAATGCAGATACGAAAAGGCTCAGAGTTTCGACGAGCGTTCTCCAGGTGGGTCTGTGTGCACCACTCAGAAAATTTTTCAAAATTCTATTGACATGTTTTATTTAATGTGTGCGTATGTATTGCATACAAATTTCTAACATAAATGGGGGAAATATCGTTCACTGAAGAGACGAAACATTTAGTTTTATATATATATATATACACACAATTAAATATTCACCTGAGATATTCCCCTGTCGCAATATCAAACAAAAATGTATGATATTTTTGACCTAATATAGATGACGATAAAAAATTTATACAAAAATCACAAAATCAACTACGGGGAACACAGTTCGTGTCAAGAGAGGCTTTGAATTGAGATATAGATGAATTTTCTACCCATGTTTATAGATGAAAAACAGATTGTGTTTAAACGCTGCCAAAGGTAGTTTGTCATTCCGAAAATTCTAAGCAAAAAGAAACCATGGAGCTAAAATATGAGATATTTCTTATACTTCATGGCAACTAACTTAGAAATAAAAAAATTCAAGAGTCAAGGTCAAAAGTTCACTTTTATCATTTGATTTTATGATGACTTGAACGTAAATTTTTGAATGTATCAATATTCCTAGATCAAATTTGTGAGTGACCTTTACATGTTTTCATTCTATTTCTCATCAACTTTTAAAAAAATTTCACTTATAGAGGAGAGTAGTGTTGTTTTATTTTCAAGATTCAATATTCCACGAGTTGAACATTTTCTCTGTGTACAGAGAGAGTCATAATTGTTAATACTGGAAATTCATCCCTTTTATTAGCATGTTTTGTGTGGGAAACAAACATTGTCAACGTATTATATTTCTGCGCTGCAACATCGCATCACTGCGTCCACATCCGACATCAGACCGCAAAACTGAAGCATATTTTCGCTCACGGAATGGACGAGAACTGTTCAACGAGTTCGCGCGTTGTTCACAAATCCGGGGACTGCTTCGACATCTGCGCCGGGCCGTAGGAACATTAGTGACGCTCTCGCTGTAATGCGGCGGAATTATTTTGACGCGTATCCCTCATTAATCATCGAAGATTTTAGGGACAATTCAATCCTTCTGAGCGATAGTTGTTAAAAAGCGTTTATTCTGTCTTTTCTAAAGAACTGAACGATAAAATTATTTTTTTGTTTTGTTTTCAGAATGCAAAGCGTCTAAATGTACTTTGTGGTGTTCTTTGAGATAGTTCTCTTAGAATTCGAAGCACATCAATTAATAGTAATTAATTAAGAATATATTTTGACAGATTGCAATAATGTATTATCTACGTTCGTCGATACTCATAAAGTTCAATATCCATAAAATGATAAAAATTCCGTTAAAAACTAGAAATGAACTTGTGACGATTTCCGCGAAGTCGTTAGAATACATCGTAGATCCGGAGATATTAAAGCAACATGTAGGCAATCACATGACTGCTGAATATATTTCAATGCTACCATGTCCCTTCAGTTCATTACATATCATCGTGTTTGTAATAAAATCATTTTTATTTTAAAATATATTTCAATACAAGAACAAGTGAGTGCAGAAATAAAAAGGAAATTATTGCTTTAAATTTAGGGTAACCTTGACCTGATATATGTAGAAAATCTATCCGCGATTTGTTTGTTTACATATTATGTTTCATAAAAATTACCTTTCGTTAGGGAAACGGATGGGTGAAGGTGCACCATATTCGGGATCTTCGACTATAAAATTGAACCCGCAAGACAAAATGCAAGGCACGTGGAAAGTAGAGGACTGAACTAAAGGAACTTTATTTTAATATGAACCTTTATGATTGAAAACCCCATAATTCAAGTCGACGATCTACTTAAAATAATTTTTTCATTAAGTTTTAATCGACAATGGGATCATAAATAGAACTGACATATAAAATTTTTGAAAGGTGTAATATTATAGATCCGTATTTTCAGAGAATTTTTAATTTTAATTATTATATCTATTAATAAATTTATTGACTTATATATTGATACTAATTATTCTATACATTAATGGGGTGCATTTACGGGTTTTACTATTAAGCTATACGCATTATTAACATTGAAGATGAATTTTGTTGCGCAGGGATACCCTCAAATTACAATGAATCATAAATATTCTGAAGTAGACTTCATCTAAATACTACTTAGCCTTGCTTCAAATACCATGACGATCCGTAAACAACTTCCCGTGTATATTCTATTCATACATAGCACCAAATATATAGCACTATTCGATATATACGCGATTCGAGAGACATAGTTTCCTCGTTACTCGACAGAAAAGCTCAGAAAATGTTTTATGTATGAATCCACTCTATGTTATCTATTTGACTACGTGTTAAAAGGGACTATGAAATAAAGAGCATGAAAAAATAATGTTTGTTACGTTTAGTCAATAGTTGCGGAGAAAGAATAAAATCGCTCATATTTAATGGATAAATGCTGATTGGAAAAGTAATCACGTACAAAACATTTATTTTTCTTTTATATTATCCTATATAAAATAACTTGTGTTGGTTTGATTATTTTATCGTCCTTTTTAAGAGTACTTGTTTGGAAACTACTAAATATATTCACTGGAAAATATGCCGTCATATTTTCTTTCACAATGTAATTGCAATCTCTGGTGTACATTCTTCACGTATACGTAATGAAGGAATCCTCCTTCCAAATTTTCCATACTTATTCATTTCGTCGCGCCCTCTCTTCTTACAACTGTATGAAGACGGATCTCGCTCATTGCACTTCGGGGTGCTGTTATCTGTTGGTACTCCGCCGTACTTAACAGCCATGGAACTGTGTGGAAACGAGGGGACGACAAAAGAGATACCGTTCATCTTCTCTCCCGAGTATGCTTATCCACTAACTAAAATTTCAACTAGTTACGTGACTTAATATATTATCACTTTTTTATATTATCATGATTTTAAATAAATTCGATTAATATTTAGAAAGTTATTATGTTTAAAAGAGAATTGCTTTGCTACGTTTGAACTAATTGTAAAAAGTACTGTTTAATACTAAAAATATTTACTTATAATCAAATCCACTCTTTAGTACCATTTTCAATTCGATACTAAATTTGATGCTTAATTAATACTCACCTTTTGACTTGTGAACATCTTTCCGACACCGTACTACATTTTGTTTCCATATGTAAATTGATTTTACAATCAAGTATGGTTATTCCACAACTTAAGTACACACAATGATATTAAACACTAATATGTCGTTCATATTTCAAGTTTACACGCTAAATCACGTGGTGTTCTGCTGGTGTGGACTTAATCTCTAAGGAGCACGATGCGCGCAGCTTGGATACCTCATAGAAGTTCGGAGAAATATCATTCTCACGAAATTAAAAATGACACATGCAACCTAAGGACTAGTTTCACATAACTGAATTACTCGCGGACAGTATGTGAACATAAATATGAGCACAAGACGTAAATACAAGCATTGATACCGGACAGGTCGAGAGGAGGCTAGAGCCAATCCACTTCACTCCAGTCTCCTAGACCACTCTTGCCTGAACAATCCAAAGAGAATTGTTTACACTTACAAGGGAATGGTTAGAGATAATATGTTGAGAACTGCGGTTTTCTAGTATAAAGTGTCAATAGTAATAAGTGCAAAGGTAAAATAATAAAACCTTTTTGAAAACAAGCTTTTATTTAAGCCACAAACTAAAACGAATACAATAAATTAAAGTTTTTATTAAGGTAAATTCGTTACTGCAAGAGTACAGTGCATTCAATGAGCTGCACAGGACAGGGTAATAGAAATGTTTTGTAATCCACACTTTCTTTCTGCAGATCACAATTGGGATTGAAACGAGAGAAGCGCGATGCTAATATGTAGTGCAACTTGACGTAATTCGAAAAGTGAATACAGGTGAATTCATGAAATTAGCGCAAAGTATTACTGGACCATCATATTTTGCAACCGCTTATTTGTGATGATCATGAGTAATAGATAGTTGGCAACATATTGATTGCTGTACGTTCGTCAATAAATTGAAAACATGGTGCAGTATCACTGGTTATAAACATTTGCCAGCATTTGCCCTGCATAAAAAACCTCACGAAGTTGACTATACCTGTGAAGAAGCTTTCACATTAATTATTTTCAATGATATTGGTGAAACTATACCTAGTTTTCAATCTATTTATATTCATAAGTGTTTGATTTTTCCTTTGAACGTATAAAGTAATAATATTTAGCAAAATAAAATGCTTTTTTAAATTTAATTCTTTGAAATATTTCGTTGACGTTTTAAATTATATTGGAAAATGGCAGAAGCTGGCTACCCTTTTATTTTATTCTATCAGAAAGTAGTTCTCTTTTTTTTCTGAACTCTAGAATTGAAAGCGAATTTTTGTTTGTTTGACCGTTCACATTCATAAGCCGTTCGAATTATCTTTCAATATGTTGTTAAACGGGATCTGTGGATTTCTGTCTGTCGTTTTGGATAAAATGAAGCTACCAAAAATGCATTGAAAGTTACTCGAAGAAGAATACCTAACGTTATCGTGTGAGTGATGGGAAAGTAAGTGAATAGGATCCTTCAACTCTTTCCCATGTTACCATGAACCTCTAATTTCCGTGACAACTCTTTCTAAAGACACATTTGTATTCTCATATAGAGATAGTATTTTTAGTCCGTATTTTCAGCTTATCGATTACGCTACAGTTCACTTATTTCGTGTAGGTTTATAAGTGCTTTGCAGTTACGATTGTTCCGTCGTTTTCAGTTCAGGGTAATTTATGTAAGTGAACATTTGTCGTTTCATCCTTTCTTTTAAGTCATTTTTCCAATAAATTTTCATCATTGTAAGTGTGTTCTTATAAATTTATGACTATTACTGACTTTCCTAGGTTATTTATTTCTGGTGACCTGATGATTCTCGGTCCGTGTAAAAATCATTTTAGTAGGTATAATTGGTTTTTATTGCAGCCTTATTAAGATTTGCATTTAAGTGAAACGAACAACTATAATTTATCAATTTAAAATGTATTCATAGTTATGATGTGCGATTCCTAAAAATATATTTTAACGGTAATAATGTAAGATATGGACATTATGAAGCTTTTTCTACATGACTGATGATGGCGACAGCCGAAACGTTTCGTGCAATTTGTGAGTGATTTTTATGTTTTACTTTGTACTTTTCATTAACTTTAAAACATTTTAATTTATAGAAGAAAGTAATTTTGCCTTATTTTCAAGATGTCTGTACAATATGCATATTTACATTCTAAAATTACAAGGAGAATGATAGAAAGAGAACTTACATTTGACGTCACACGTCAAACAGTTAAATTATTTTATACTTAATGCTGGTAAAGTATTGTAATTGGGAATGATTTCGGTGTTCTGTTACACCAAAAACATGGTTATTTTTTTACTCACCCTTCCAAACACACAGCCTGTGTGGATAGGTTTTAATTATTAGAGATAATTGAATACAATTTTAGACCATGAATTGCAAATAATAAATAAAAAATTGATGAATTCATTTCCTCATTCATTTCCAAATTCACTGATGTTCAGAAGATTAAGTTGTTAACACCTTCACTTATTGTATATATTTTTATTAAATGAATTTCTTCGCTTAGAGTATTCTAAGAAAAAGGGACTCAAATTTTGCAAACTTGGAAGCGCTGAGAAAATGTGCCTAATATCGTTGCCGCACAATGGGCTTGAGAGGGAGCGTAGCAAGAGGACGGAGTGGCGTGTCGAACGTAGTGTGTGGGCGGAGAGAATTTCGGAGTGTGGTTGACACAGAGAGTACCGCGTGGGTGGGATGGGCTCCGATGCATTAGCTATACTGTTGTTACAAGAAGCTTGATTGCATTGCTTCAAAGTGCTCGCAGGTGCGAGGTTCCTTCTATCTCGCTCTCTGACCCAACACCCTGACCACTGAGGTGATTTATTATAACGCCATTTTAAACGATGTATCAGCTTGGCATTGCGTTACACATACATTGACAGGCAAACGCGATTTCACATAGCGAAATTTGGAAACAGCAATAACTATTTCTAATGTAATATATCCGTTTTCTATTCTTTCTACACGAACACATGTTAAGTAGCCTATTAATAGAGATAATTTCGTTGAACATAATATTACAAATTATTTCCATTTTTCATGTTCCTCGAGTATATAATTACAATTTATTGAATATAGATTTCTTCATCGAGTAAGATATTTAAAACGAACGTATTTACCCGCAAGAGGTGCTACGGCGTTCAAGAAAGGTAGTTATACGTAATTTCCTGGTGTTGATACCGAATTTTTTTTGTGCCAAAATTAATATTTTCCACTCACATTACACATCACAAAATTGTTGCTTTAGAAAATAACGTTTCTTATTTAGCAACTCCTTGCGTATATGATTCCAAGTTGACTTAATGAGTTTATTACTATTTTGCGATTTTTCCTATTGGTGCCTTCGAATTTCACATGAGTGTATATTTCAATAGAAAAGTAATAAATATTGTTAGGTATTTTTAATGTTAATGTAAAAGAACATTATTATTGTGATAATTATTTAAAACAAAAAATCAGAACTCTGCTGAGTTGTTGTAGGAATTCTTCAGAGTTTCAAAATATAATTGAAATGTTATTGGGAATTACTCAAATATAACAGTAAAAACTGTCCAACGTCACTTTAATTGTTTCTGCAGAAACCTTTTTATGTATTTATGGATATTCCATTCCATAAAACCTATTCAGTTTTCTCAACAGCTGTGTTATGAATAAAGGTAATGTTTTCTTCACTGTGATCCTGGAGACCATAAGTTATCCATTCTCATTAGGTTAGTTAGTTTATTGATATTTCTTATAATCTGGGATTAAATGTTGTTATCTGATTTGGGTGATTGTTTAGAAGTTAAAAAGTATTTTTTCTTAAAACTTCGATGACAGTATCAGTACAAGAAACTAAATGGGAGATTTTCTTTCACTATCCGTTCTTTCTTTCTTTAATTCAATCAGTTTCAAATTCGACCCAAAAATCATATGCAACAGAACAAAAATAATATTAATAATATTTTTTTAATGTTTTGGGAACACGTAATTATTTCCATGTAATTATTTTTAATGTAATCCCCTTAGTTATTTTGTCTATTCTCTCGTTAACCCTCAAAACGTTGCAACCTAGGTGGGATGAGTTTGGTATTTATCATGAACAAAAATTGATTTAAAACCTTTTCTATTATTTCAGTCTTATCTAAAATAACTAAAAATATTTTTTTTTGTAAAAATCACAAAATTCTATTTTACTGGAATATAATGATGAAAATATTACATAAAAATGCTTAAATCGAATAGAAGTGTTGACACTCATGAGTTCTAAATAAAAATTGGATAAAAAATATAAACGAGAATGAAAGAGATGGTTTTTAATTTTCCGGGAGTATAATTATTGAATCATTACCTGGAAAAAAGAACCACGTGGAGAAGAGTTATTAAAATCAAAGAACCGAATGGGGTGAGTTCTCAACCCCAGGTACAACTTCTAGCTCATATTTAATAATTTCTTGGAAACTGGTAATAATATTTATATAATGAAACGTCGATTCTTTTCCAGCCAGTCAGTCTCCTAAAGTCATTTGATTTAATCATGATAGTATAAGTATTTTATCAGCAACAAAGCTAAACATGGATGACAGACTGATTATTCATCCCACCCGAGCCAAGAAGAGGAATTACTTGTTAGTAATTCTTCATTGAAATTTAGGATTATTCCTACTTCGATCAAAAGTTCAAGAATAATATCTAAGTCTTATCTTGACTAATAAAGTTTTTTGAATTCTTATACATGACTTATAGAACATTATTTGGGTCCTTAAGACAAGCATAGTGTTTATTTTTATATCAATCATTTTTCAGATTAATTGTCATCCAGTTTTTGAATAAATTAAAGAAATTCCCAATTTAATTGAATAAATTAAAGAGTTTCGTGCCCATATTTGTTTTCATGGACACGATTCGGTTACAGATATATGTGCTGTCTCATAGAGTGAGCTGTAGCAAACACCAAGTTTGGTAACTGTTGGGCTGACTTGTATTAACTAACGATTAACTTACGATTAGTTCCGTTAATATCAATGTGACTGTTCATTCGCCTGAGTATCCATCACGCTTACATTATCGTACCGGAACTAAGAGACGTGAGTCGCGTTCTTCGTACATTTTCCTGTAGTATATCAGCACTTTTTTGGTTGAAAAAATTATTCATTTTCTCGCCTTTTCCTAGTTAATTAACAGTCCCACATTACATGTTCTGCCAATCCCCTGTCCAGCCCTCACATGCACTCAATTTCGACCATTTCACGTATACGTCCTAAGTATGCCTTAAATCCCCATTACTAGTTAGGAACTCTAACAATATTGGGTTCGGATGAAATCACTTCCTCTTCTTTTTCCTAAATGTCAGATCCTTAATGTAATTGTATTAAGTCAGTCTTGTAGCCTCTTTGTCCACATCTTGCTTGCTGCCTGTGTGATCTACTGAACGTTTATACAGACGATGTGTAGCTATTAAAACCAAATAATATTTGGATTACTTAATTTTATTGTCTGATTTGAAATTCTCAAATATTTCTGTATCGATTTCGAGATTTTGATTTATATTAGAGAAGGAAAAAATATACGAGTATATTCTAAAAATATAACACATTACTCTTTCTGTTTAGTAGAATAATAAAAAATTGAAATTCACCTGATATTACATTAAATTAAATTCACTTTTCTCATTTTTGCAACCTTACAAGCAATGGAGGTCGGTACCGTCTGCGGCGACGGAGTCACCGTGGCGTTCATCTGCTCAAACGACGTCAGCTCTAACAATGAGTCACCATCGGCAGGCCTCAGTACAATCTTTCTGTTCCGATCCCACACGAAGGCGAAATCCTCTTCTTTCTTAACTGCTTGAACTGCATTCAGACTCCTCTCACTGGTTGGACGTAAGCTCTCATTTTTTATTCAGAAATATCTATCACGTGCAGATTTTTTTTTCATCAGAAATATAAGAACAATTGAATGACAACTATACGCCACGTAGATAGGACTGAGAGGGCTACACCTACCTTTTAGATTTTTCTGGTTACACTTCTTTTTGAGCTCTCATGGGTATCTACGTAATGTTGATATTTTGCACGAAGAGTTACGAAAGAAAAAAATTATTCCAGGGTAAATTGTGTCAAAATACACAGAAAAAGTATAAATCTGGAGCATCTATAAATTTTTAATAACTTTTTTATGACATTCAGTCATGGATAAATATACCTTATTTTAGATGGTTCTGATATCTAATGTATTATTTTTTAATATATAAGAATTTTGTCTTTCTTTGGAAGTACATTCTGAGCTAGACAAAGATTTATACTTTGTCATGTTTAATTTTAGAGTCAAAATTTTTGGGGGTCAATACGCGGAACATCAATTTGGTAAAACGTTTTTTGAAAATGATTCCGTTAAAATACTTTTTAATCTCTATATGGTTTCGTGTCACTCAATTTTTTACTACTGATGTTTATTAAATCGGTACCTCTAAATATCTTCCCTAACAATCCCATTTTAATCAATGCGACCCAACATTAATTTTGGTACGTATGAAAGGTTGTGTAGCCTCATAATGTCATAAATTGTAAATTAACTTAACGTTTGCAAGGTTTTTCTAGGCATTGTAATGCGAATTCCAATGTTTCCTGTGGCGTTTCCTTGATAAAACGTAATATTTATAAACTGTATGAGGTTACGTTCTAATAACACTCTCCTTACGGTAAGGTATATAATCTTCCGGGATAGAATAAATTCAAGTTATATTGCATCTCATACTGTAAGGATTTATGGAATACTTTGTAACGTAGCATGTTCTGTACTCAATCTCTAGCAAATCCATTCCCACCTCGATTAGTAAAATGAATGTTTGATCCCTGATAGTAAAACTACTTCCTGCCTGCAATTGACTAGAAGATATATTATTGTACTTCAAAAATTATTTTCAATAATATTTGGAAAATAATATTTAGGTTTACATGTTATCTTCGTTACGAACAAAGAGATAATTAGAAAATGTACTTTTATGAATCTAGACATGGCATATTGACGTTTACAATTATTCAATGGGATAAGCACTCACTAAGAGCTAGTATTTACTACAACGAAACATTTTTTATTGCGGGTGGGATTTGCGGGTGCGGTACCTTTCTAGTGCTACAGTATCATATTTTTTCTGATTAAGTTATAAAATTTAACGAACTTAAAGAGAAATATTACCATATTTTACTACAAAAAAATAATAAAATATAGTAATTTAGCTTTTAAAGTTTCTTAAATTGTATAACTCCTTTTCAAATTTAATTTTTTTTATCGGTCACCTATCAAAGAACAAAATTTGAGATTTACTAATCATAAAGAAAAATAAATTAATATTTAGGTGAAAAGTCCCATCAACTATCAGGAAAAGTCTGAAAACGTGACTTCGCATTTTCTTCCCTAAGTTCAACCACAAACTCTTTCCGGCGTTCTTCCGGTGATTACATGTTCAATATTGTCTCCTAGGAGAAGTTCCCGATTTGCATGAATGACTCGTAATCTACATAACCTAAGAGGGAGCAAGGAAAGGCACGAAATAGGAAAGAGAGAGACCAACAGCGGCAACGCCAGTGTTTTCACAGTGACTAACTCGCCGGAAACGGTGAAGTTTCCTCAGGGAGGATATCGAGAGTCGTCGAGATCTTTGCAGAACGACAGTTGTCTGGAGCAAGTGCAGGGATTTCGTGCAGAGATTATCGTGATCACATTAACATAGGAATATCAAAACCGTGGGAGCGAGTCGTAGATACAAAGGGGAGCTGTACAAACGATTTTCGTTTTACTACTCACGTCGTTTTCTTAACATGGAACTATTTCATTAATTATAAATAAAATGTGTCCATTAAAATTGACTCGTAGGTGAGTTAAGGTAGAAATTATATCCCTTATTTGTTCTTATTTCTAGAGTAATTTTGACCCAGCGTGGCGAGATAAGGACTTGGCTCTTCGGACTCGACAAGGAAATCAAGACAATGATTTATTTATATATTCATTCACACATTTATTTATTATTCACGTGATTTTAATATTAATAACTATTTGACTGTGTTACGCGAACGGCCTAAAATATGTTGATATAAAAATTGAGTTACTTGTTTGCATGTTTGTATCGGATATTACCATGAGAAATAAATTTTGTACAACTTAAAAAAACAATATAGATATGATACAAAAAGAGACAAAGTTACTTTGAAATAATAATGATGTATAAACAAATAGAAGTTTCTCAGTCTCGCAGTCTGATTATTACTGCATATCACTATTTTTGTTCGCTTCCCTCCTTTATCTTCGTTGTTTGTCGCAATAGCTGCGTCCCTTGAGGCGTAAGAAAACCGCTCATTGGGGTTTTGACGTCGCCTACGCCGAAATGGACCGTCTCCTCGACTCGCGGCGACTGCGAGCGCGCGTCGTCTCGTCTGGACGTGGCGCATGCGCGAGCGAGCGGCGTTCGACGGCGAGGCGGCCGACTCGCCGGCAACTGCAGTCGTCGCGCGCTGCGGCCAGCGATCGGGTCTCCCTTCGCGCTCGTCGCTGCAGCCTCCAGCGCCAGCACTCGTCGCGTCGTCGTCGTCTGCGCCGCCGCCATGGGCGCCAACGGCGGCAGTCCCCAGAAGGGCAGGTCGGCGTCACAGGTGTCGCCTCCGAACATGACACTTGTGTACGGCTCCCTTCTAGCGCTGCTGGCTTTGGAACTGGGCTTGAGCTTCTACCTGTTGGCACGAGTAGATCGTGTCGAGCGGCGTTGTCGGGAGCCCGCGCTCTCACCATCCGTCACCCTCGGCGCCTCACCATCCTTCCTGCCCCCATCTCCGCCATCATCCATGCCTCCGATGCCTCCCCCGCGCTCGTCACCCACGCTGGCTTCGCCGCCGCGCCGTCGTCGCTCGGCTGGCGCTTCCTCTCTGGAGGACAACGCGGTGAACCCGGCGGAGGCGGTGGAATTCTTCAATCCCAAGATGCGCCAGGAGTTGGAGGACAAGGACCAAGGTGGTGGAGGCCGGAAGGACGGAGAATCTGGAGGCGCGCCCTGGATCCCGCTCACTTCCTACTCACGCATTCCGGTGAGTGTATATTCTTGGATTTCGAAATCATGTAGCTCTTGAAACATTAAGGAACCCTTCATTATTTGACTGCTAATGGAAAGTGTTTTGTTATGAACGTCGACAAAACTTCGTTTGAACGTCAATTGTTTTGATGGAGTGAATTACAAATAAAACATGATTCCTTAAAACGAAGAAAAAATGCAAAATATATTGTAGAATTTCAGTATTGACTATTTTCATCGGAATTTGAAAATCATTCAAATATGACAAAAGTGAGGCGTTGCTCCATATATATGAATACTTTAAGTATTGTATTAATAACCGTTTTTCATTGCCCTAACATTCTTTCGCTTGGCCATCATTTTCAGATCTAATTATTCAGGATCGTATATTATGCCCAACATTTAGATCCACCGAAAATGATGGTTAAACCAGCGGAAGCAGGTTGAGCCATACAAATAGCTACCAAGGAAACATTTGAAAAACAAATTTCGTAAACATTCGGGGTGCACATAGATATTTTCACATTGGTTTAATGGCACCACCTTAACTTTAAACTAAGAAGTGCGTCTCTTCCCTATCCCATGAAATGCCTCTTTCTGTATTCTCGATTAATACATTTTTCATGGTTTTCTTCGCGCGAGTTAGATCGTTGCTTTTTAAATATTTTTAATTTATATTCATCTAAAGTTCAGTATTTTATCAGTTTTTAAATAATTTTGTATTAGTTTTTTATGAAAACTGATCACTAACTGCAAATTAAACGTCACTTAGGTCTTTTGAGAGAGGGAGTAATTTATTGTTGGCTCTAAGTAATTGAACAAACCATCCACGCATGTCAGAATTTTATTACCCCACATTATCGTGGCGGTCTCTAAAATGATAAAATATATTTTCCTTCACAACAACAAATTATCGCATTGAAGGTCTTGGCACCGAATATCTACATTGGATGACAGTGTCTTTTCCTTTCCAGAATAATTCTTGTTCAAAGATGCATGTGTAAAAGTCATGTGTGAAAGCTGTCTGTGGGTAAAACCTATACCACTGAAATAACCGCAGACTGGCTCTAATACCGCAATTATAAACGTGTTTGTGGATACACTCGACGGACAAAAATAAGCGAGGGAAAATATGATGGTCTTACTCTGAAGAGTTCCCCACTTCTAATGGTTTTCATGGGTACTAGCCTAACGAGAGTATTTTTGTGTCTCCCACTCGCGGAAATAAGATTCATGTAACTTTAAAAACGTATAAAATACTAACTTTGACACAGGAACTTCACTAAGTGCGGTAAGTCACAGTGAGATAAAGTAAAGTATTTTATTGGTTAAATAAAATTAATTATAAAAATTCTTTATTCTTTCGGAAAAGATTGATTCTCTTCACCTCACTCCCGCACTCAGGCCTACGGTTACCGTTACTTCTCATTCGACAATACAAGACAAATTTAATATTATTGAATATTACATACTGAAGTCTTAATCATACCGAATAATGTACTCTTTGCATGTAGAAGAAAATCTGTTTTATGGATCGCAGAATGCCTATAAACCTGAAAAAAAAATTCTGGGGCCTGCTCGAACGAAATGCGCATATTAATGAAAAGATATGTTGTACATTACGAGATACAAAACTTTTTATGTATGATTTAATTATAAAAATCCATTCTTTTAACTCTATAGGATGTCATTATTGTAATAATTTAAATAACGAATTTCATTCGCAACTTTCATTTATAAGTTGCTGTGGATGCGATTATACGGTAACTATTAATAGATACTAGATAATATGAAATGCATTTGTGTTCATCTTCATGAGAGGTTGTTGCTTTCAACTTTCACACATTTGCGTGTATTTAGACGACTCACATAGTTTCTTAAAGGTTATCTCACCTATTGTGTTAAGTTTATATTGTAGGGATTTAGTATTCCTTACTGCTTCTTTCTTAATTATTTTAATAAAGATATGATGATATAAATATACTCAATTCTTCGGTTTAATGTTTTGGTTACAACTGTCTTCTCTCCGCTGTTTTGAAGAAACCCTTTTAAGAGTTTCTACCTCAACAATACTCAAATGCCGTTGTATTTCATGTAAAATGTTTAATCTCCGTGAACCAATTTGTTTCTTTATCATCAACATGTTATATGGCAATAAAAATGTTTTGAATATTAACACAGAATTGTTGAACCCCTCCTAAAGAATGCAGTATATTTACATGATTGTATTAGCTATTGATAAAGCTTTATTCATTTGTAGGTCTCACTTCAACTCTCAATGAACGCAGACTTCCATTGTCCACGAAGAAAGAGTTTGATTATTCTCGTACTAGACTACTTGTTGATTCCAAGTAAATTAAGGATTACAAATAATTACAACAGTATTGGAACATCGTTGACCATACATAAGGCATTGGGTGTACAGTCTGGTATTCGGTTCCCTCCTCTTTAATAATTCGGAGAAGTGATGTACATTAGGTATCTTCAGTTTCGCAGAGTTATTCGTAGTACTCGGGATGTGTTAGGTCTAAGCCAAGTGCGTACTTCTGCTCAGAGCTCACGCAATATCTTCGACCTCCGACAATGATTGAGATTTTCCGTGTTAACGCCATCTCCTCCGGGGAAAGTAGTTATAGAAGACTAGACTCGTCCAGGTTTTTCTCTTTTTCAATGGACATATGGCTTCTTTCCTAGTTCCGAATAGTATAGCAACTTTCTGTCGTTCATGTCATATGATAATACGCTATCTTCCTTCTCGGAAGCAAATTCATGTGGTGAAATGAAATATGAATATACCTGACATATTTTATTTTTCTCCCCGCATACACTATGACTTTTGAACTGGATGTTGAGAGGATCATACTATTGAATTAGTTGAGAGAATTAGTTGAAAGTTGATCAAATGGTTTAACTGAAATTGGAAGATTTAATTTTGAATTAACAAATTACATACTTTCACATCAAATGACATCAAATGTATTCATGTAATACTCAATAATATTAACAGTAATACATGTCATCAAAACGTGGCATACATTAAGCAAATTTCATTTTGTAGGTAATTTAGTAATTAATAGTGCTTACCAAACTTGAACTGATGGGAATGAGAAAATTTATGTTGATTCCGTTCCCTGCATTATCAAACAGAATAAAAAATGTGTTTACTAAGCAGAAATCAGTTAATAGTATACAGTATAAATAGGAGTGAAATTTATATTGGATAGAGGTGACTGTGATATCTGTAAAATATGTATTACGCTAATGTTAAATGTATCACAGACACTGATATACATTTATATTTATTTTTGTATACATTTCATGTATTTATGTATGTTTTATTTATTACGCCATCAAACCCGCTATTTCACCTAACCACATGATTTGCGCTTAAGGATTGGGAAGGTGACAAGTTTGTCTGAATATAAAGAAATTTGCTGTAGTTCGCAGACTAACAATTATGATATGAAAGAATCCATTTCAGAAAAATTAAGAACTGTCTCATAAACGTAAATCTATAAAACTGTAGCTAAAGTTCAAATGTTTGTACATGTATGTCAGCTACGCTAGTAAAAACAATAACGGTTTCATATCCTATAAAAATGATTCGAAGAAAAACATTTTGAAGCTCATGCAGTTGTTAACCCAGGTACCCTCGCATGATATTTCGTTGACCTAATTCTCGCATGGGGTCAATATGACCCCAAACTGGGATTGTGTATTTTTTGTTGAAATAAAACATTGGTAAATGTTGTTAAGCAAACCAATATTATTGTTTACTCTGCAAATTACAAAACAACACCAAAAATATAAAGTATCGAAGAATGTATATATTCCATATAGGAAATGTAAAGTAATAAGTATTTACAAACAGTTTTCATGCGAAAAAAATCATATGATTCTTACATGGCATTTTATGCAATTTTTGCAAGAGATATTTGTTTTCCGGTCCATCGAAAATGGACACGATTCACATCTCCCACGCACACTTTTCTTCCTTGAAATTTCTGGTTTTTGAAATGATGGCAGATATGTATTGATAGTTGCCCATAGGGTCAATTTCACTGACCAAAAATTCGTCACTCACCATGTTTTTCCAGTAGCCTTTCTGTATCATCACCCTCATCACACTGTTTAGATGTTTCTTGAATTTCTAAATGGTATTCAGTTTCAGAACCTCTGGAAAATATATCCTCGTCTTCATCAAGATCAGATCTGCGTAGATTATTAATTAGTGATTTTTGTGTTTCTGCACCATATTATGCCTTCTTTTAAAAATCTCAATACTTCATACAAATCTCAATCCTGGTTAACTGATCTCAATACTTCTGATATAACTACCACAAAGTATCAAACCAAACACAAAATCATTAATCACTGATTTTCAAAATATGGTAACTGGGACAGGCGTGTGGGGCAAATATGACCCCCAGGACAGGAATGATACTAGATTTTTAATGAGAGCAAACAGAACCAAGTCAACAATGCGTGGTCTTCTAGAGAAGGCAGTAAACGAAAGTTATCTGGATTGGAGAGAAGTTAGTGCCACTGTGGAAAAAGATAATCATCAACATTTCTACCTTAGGTCATATTGACCCCGCGCGAGGGTTACCGAATTAAAATAAAAATTCAAAAGTAAGAAATATTTCTTTTTAATTAAAAAATCCTATTCATATGTTGTAGTTCAGTTTAAATTACTAAGATTTCCCACAGCAAAATGCAACGACGGAAGGAATACGTGACTTATTCCGAAACCTAACATCTACGTGCCTTACCTTTGATACTGTTGATGTAGACTCAACGCACAATATATTTCCTCCTTTTCTACGTGTGATTGTGTATTCGTCTTCTCTTCTCATCAAGACTATTTGTAAAGGCACGTGCATTATGGCTTTCTGCGCGTTTTCAGAGCTTGTAATCTGTGATAGCTTGTGCTGGAACAAAAGGAATACTTCGGTCTACAGACAGCATATACAAAGATCTTTCACGGCCGTGGGGGTCTGTTTTCAACACAGCTAATACCAGTTGGTTTCAAAGACCTGCTGGGTTAATTGGTACTCAGACGAGTCTACGAAGCCCACCGAAGGTTGAAAGAGGTAGGGTTTGCTGCTCCGTAGAGCTGGAAACGTACTTCGGCAAATTCCATGAATTACAAGGTTTCTGCGTGTATATTACACCATTTCGTATAACTATTTGAGATAAATATTTTCAGCGATGTTTTAATGACATTGCAGATGTTTTAGGTAAAACGTAGCAATTTGTTGCGGAATATTTACAAATATAAAGTTCAATAAAGTGAAATACCTTCTAAATTCTTTACCTCATCTCTAATATAATGTTCTTTCTATATAATTATTATAAAATATATACATTAAGCTATCGATTAAGCAATCCACCTAATTTTGAATCGCTCACGAAAAACAGTGGAATATAGTTCACGGATAAAATAATATATTCTACATTACCACCGACATTATTCAATTGAAACTCATCACAAATTTATTGATTTAAATTTTAAGAAAACGCGTCCAATTGTCTCTATTTTTTCTGTAATAATGGCTTTAGAAGTGGGAAACGTAGAGTGATTTTCTTAAAGACTCTCTTCTCTAATATTGAGCAGCTTACCCCGTTCTCGAAAATCACGGTTAAAATTGTTTAGTTGCTTCCAGGCTGATATTTATTCAGTATTTTGAGTCAGCTGTAGATATGCAAAATACAATACAAAAAAAACTGTATCGTGTGCGTAGCGCTTAATGCACGTTGTTTCGTATGAAATTATATATTTTATATTCTTGTATGAGGCACAGGTAAACAAGGGCGTAGCCAAGGAGGAATTTGAGTAGAAAGTGTTTCCTTCACTGAATGCTCAATACACCAAAATGTCATATGCTAAATAAAAGTCTGCATTTCATGCCGGTTGAGAAATATCTTGCAAAATTCTCAAAATTTGTCAGCAGTATATGTTTTGTTTCCGCGCTCAAATTGCGGAGATGTATCTACTTCTCTGTCCCTAATAATTAATACCTTGCTCCTGACCTTTAGTCAATATTTTTACTATCTCCTAGCCTCTTCATTTGAGTGAAGCTATTAGGAAGGAGCAGTTGTTAGATTGCGGCGTAACGTATGATATTGAACCGCAATTTGTGCGACGTTGGTAAGGGACACTCACCTGAAAATCTAAGTTTGGTTGAGTAAGGAATCGAATACGTGCTCTCCCACCCAGCAGCGTCGAGATGCTACACTGTATATATGTCACCATTTTGTATCAAATCTATGATTGTCAGCGTAAAAATATTCTATATTATACAAACGTATCACCCTGTCTGTGTGTTTCGAATATATTTCTGGAAGTATGGTTCGTGGAAACCTCTAGGTTCTTTCGTTATTTCTTTGGTTCACGATTCAAATTAATAATAGAAATTCATATATTTATAAAAAGATTATTTTTGGTTGCTAATGACAAATGGTAGAATTATTAATAATATGTATCAACTCTAAATATAGCAATATACTCGCGTGTTCAATATAGGTTGCTCGTGACGGATTCGATGATGGTCTTTCTCCCAAAAGAAAATTATGATGAGGGTAATATTCATGGTGGGTTCTCCGGCCTTACACGGCGACATGACATAAAACAAACATTTTTGCCTAACATAGAAATCTCTTAGATTGCGGTGAACCTGACCGCCAGGTAACAGATTAATCATGTTACGTCGAATGAAATTGGGAGACGGGACCGGGGTTCGAACCCGGGACACTGAGCTCAGCGCGCAAATGCGCCTACCGACTGCGCCATCTCGTTCGCCACCCGGGCCCGTCTAAGAGATTTCTATGTTTGTGAACCAGAAATGGAAAAATACTACCCAAATAAAGTATTTCCTAAAGGAGTCGCCTCAGATGAGGAGTTTAGTCTCTACGAGACCACCTCAGAGGTCTTTGGGTTTCACAAGTTGAATGAGAATGGTAGACGGGCACGGGTGGCGAACGGGATGGCGCAGTCGGTAGGCGCATGAGCGCGCTGAGCCAAGGTCCCGGGTTCGAACCCCGGTCCCGTCTCCCATTTTCATTCGACGTAACATGATTAATTTTTGCATAAACCTGGATTTGAAGGAAGAAGCTTCACTGATACCCAGGATCTCAATCAACCAAACCACCAGGTCTGCGGTGAAACGTTTTTATTTGTAGTATATTTATACCACAAACGAATTTTCAGCTTAGATGAGTAAACTATGAAAAGAGGTCTTCCAAAATTTTTCCTCGGGAAAGGCGTACATCATTTGGGGACCGGCGTCCTTGGGTCTGATTCACGTATTTCTCTGGAATCCTGCATAGCGCGCTAGTAACGTTAATTGCAGTGGATTTCAGGGGTAGCAAATGAAGAAGTGAAGAAGCCAATTAATAGAAAATCCCCAATCATCCTTTGAATATTCGTTTTCTCCAAAGAAACCGTTAAAACTCTTATAACCCGATATTTATATTCAGGTGATGTGAAAATATAAATTGCGAATAAGAAGTAAAATTGTTTAGATAGAAAGTATCAATAAAGTATTGATAATAAGTTTCAACATTATGCCATAACACAAATTTTAAAATTCAACCATAATTGGAGTTTCGTAGTACATGTGGTTAAATGTAAATAACAGGGCATGATATCATTTTTACAGAAACAAATATAAACGTAAAAATCCTTTCCACATTTCTATGCGCATCAGATTAAACCATTTGTTACTTGCGCGAATCATTTTTGCAAACGAGTAAATGTAATAATCATTATCCTAAATTTTATTTTGATTTGGTAAGTATTGAATCGTAGATTTACAAAGTAGATATAATACAAGTATATCTTAACAGAGTATACCTTAATATAGGAGATATAATACGTTCTAAGCCACTACCCAATGAATATTTGATGTCTGGGAGTAATATTTTGTTTGCTTCGTGTAAATTTATGTTGAGTTAAATATTGAGTTCATGACATGACAGAAAATATATTTTAATCCTACCAAAATCGGCTCCGATGCGAAATATTTTTTATTTATCTGGTAATAACATTTTTAAAAAGCTTGGTAATTGTGGTGCTTTAGCAACATTATCAAAGCATGATAAATTGAAAGACGTTTCTATGTTGCTCATTTTTTTATTGGTGTTAAAAAGCTTTTTCGGCTGCATAGCAACCATCGTCAGTAACATACACTGGAAAATATAAATGTACATAAGATGACAATAATAAAATAATAAAAATAAAAAT
>NNCF01129813.1:243846-258355 GCA_002313205.1 Laupala kohalensis | reverse complement strand
TTTTTATTTTATTTTATTTTTTTTTATTTTTATTATTTTATTATTGTCATCTTATGTACATTTATATTTTCCAGTGTATGTTACTGACGATGGTTGCTATGCAGCCGAAAAAGCTTTTTAACACCAATAAAAAAATGAGCAACATAGAAACGTCTTTCAATTTATCATGCTATCATCATTTTTAAAAAGGTAGATTTTTCACGGGATAAGCGGATAAAATTATTTAGATATATGTTCATAGATTCAAATAAGGTATCAAGTGTTTTGAAACGTAAGACATTTTATTTAGTACGTTAAAGTGGTATACTTGAAATAATTGTATATTGATGGAGAAATAAATGCGTTTCAAGCAATATTCTAATACGCCTTTCGAAGAAACATCCAAAACACCTTCCTGTTCAATGCCAGAGCATAGGTAACTTAAATTACCTTGCATACGATATTTGAGACCCAAAAACAACTAACATAAGTTTTGGAACAACATTGTTGACTGGTCAAGATGTGAGTGAAATATATTATACCTAGAAACACATAAGAAAGAAAGTATTGAAATTAATATATTCAATCGAAACAAATTCAACTGAGTTTATATCTCGCAATCGGGCAACTTTCGAACCGAATCTCTACGTGCCCCTAGCATACGCAAACCACCACTACCACCACCTCGGCATGCTCTCACACACCGGATTACGAAAATGTCTTGCAAATTGCATTTCTGTATGAATAAATGAAAAATCTGCCCGTCCAGAGAGCATAACTAATTAGCCATTTGCGTTACATATTCTTATACCATGTTGTAGAGTTCTCGGAATTCCTTGTACAATGTGAACATGTAATCGCCCGTCATGTCATGTAGCTAATTAGAGTTTGAATAAATATTGTGCACGTTGGGAGAGAATGAACTGGATCTAAATTATTTTGTTTGGATAGTTTCTCGCTTTGAATTCTCAGTGTATAAGAATGTATAATGACGGTAAAAATTCGACAGTTTTAACAATATGAGCGAACATTATTGGATGGGAATTCTTGGAACCTATTTTTGAAGTAACCGATAGCGATGGCCTAGTGTAGGATATCGCTGAGTGGTTGAGCGTAGGTTTGAAGCCTTCTCCACCGAACTAAGTGGGATTTTCAACTTGCGTTTCCCTCTCGCCTACTACAGAAGAATGTCGGTTCTGTACAATAAGTTCCTCGAAAACCCAACATCATCTTTCTTTTCAAATTCGATCACCCAAGTCACGGTTAGGTGGAACAGAAGGCCTCATGGCCTGAACCTGGCCAATACTCATAAAATGAAATAAGTTCTTGAAAATATACATTTAGGAAGATATTTCTATTACGTCATCTTATTCTAATATAGAATTATTGGAAACTAGTGTTTTATATTTGACTCGAATTTCAAGAGTCCCTTTAATGAATTTATGTGGTAATAAAAGTTGAAATTAAATGATGAACTATTTAAGTAAGCATTGTACCACGACCCCATAACGTTTAAGGTGGATTTTTCATGCTAGTTTTTAGATTGCTAAGATTTTAAGCATGGTTTTAAAATCTGGTATTATATCTACTCTGGTACTTTTATACATGGTTTTCAAATAATATATTAAGTCGTAAAATTTGCAATATTCATTTATTAATAGAATCTTTATATGACATTCGATTGACACATGTCTGTTTGTGAAACTATGAAATATTTCCGTTCTCAGGATTGAATCTGTGTAAAATACTACTGATGTAAAAAATAGAACCTATTGTTATTGTTATTATTGTTTTAAAATGCCACAAATTAATCGTATAATTCGTCATAGTTTTTTATACGTTTTAAAACCCAATTTAATTATCTTCAAATTTGTATACCTTATTAGAAACTCTTGGAACTTTCCTGGTGTTTGATGTTTTTCCGCAGTATTTGAACGATTTCTACAATGTGACATCACTCATTCTATTTAGTTTATATTCTAAATAATATTAATTTATAAGTAAACTGGTCAGAAATATAGCGCATATAATTACACGCAAGTATTTTACATAGTAACGTAATATCAGCCTCTCACAAACGTCGCGTGCATACCCACAGAGAGAGTGGGCATTATGCAAATAATCAGCTATGTCAACGCCCCATGTTTCACAGCAGAAGAACATGCTGTTAGCAATGGGCGGATTACGGACATGCATATTTTACTGCAGAGAAAGACAAAGAAACTCGGATAACCAGTAAAGCGGGGAAATATATTATCTATGGATGGAGTTTAAACGATATAGGTGTGTGGAGATAGTGTCCAGCAGCGCGATCTGCAGGAACCTCTTAGCGTGACTTCGTATCCCTCTCTTCTCCGTTTTCCTTCTCATCCGTGTTTCTCTCGCGTTTCGCACATCTATAATCCTGCTGTACCCCCACTGAAACTATCTCATGCTTCATAGTGATATTCCTTCCTAGATCACAATTTACAATTCCATATTTTATTTGTCAGCGTTCTGTGCCTCAACCAATAAAACAAATTTACCAATCCGATATTTCCAAGAGTGTTTTGTGACATAAGAATGAGAATTAATGAAAATTTTTAAAATATTTTTAGAACAATATCCTCTCTGACACTGAACCACTGAGAGCGCGGTGTATGCGGAAGGCAAAGGAGTGAAATAATGCACACAACCCGTTTTTTACATAATTGTTTAGTACATATAAATGAACTAGATAAAATATATAAGGTAATAGGTGATAGATTGCATTTTGTACAATATATTAAATAAAATATAATCTCTCTGTACGTCTCTTATTAGTTAAGCAAATGTGTCTTGATATCATAGGAGGCATTTGCCAATACATTCTGAGCTGTTCTCAGTGTCATGATAACAACCTATGGGGTCAAAAAAGCTTTGTATTTTCGTAAATAAATTTATTCCTAGAAAATATCTTTATTTAATAAATTAGGAAACATAATTAAAGAGGTTTTATTTCAATCCAAACGTTGTACGAAAGGTAATGATATAGTTTTATCTAATGCATGTCCTTAATTGTCTGTATTTGTATCGTTCTATAGGAGGTAAGACTATTGTGTTTGATCCGAGTGATTCCGAAGGTTGAGATGATCAGGACAGATGGAGTATTGTCATAGCACAAAAAAAAACTATGCCTTCTATTAATCCCTTTCCTCTCACATTCATTTTCTGTCCTAAACTCGCTCGCCTATATCTATCAATCGGACAATCTAGTTTTTCCTACAACTCAAGTTTGAGTTTTTTCTTGTAAAGCGTCAGCAAATTGTCTGTTACATCCTCAAAACTTTTCTCAACATCGTTCTTTTCATCTACGAATTTTGCGCTTTGTTTCTTCGCTGCAGAGCAAACACCTCAGTTCGCTTATTCACTTCTTAGCAAATACTACTCTCTCTTTACGAAGTTGTTCTCTGTCTTCACTAATCTTGCTCATCCCCACGTGACTATATAACCTCCTGTATAACTTCACTGGGTTTCATTTCAGTTCTTCCATCATTAAATAAACTGTAAACTGGCCTTTAAACATTTATTTAATCACATTACTGATGACAAGATTTTCTAATTTGGATATTCCTTAGTTTCGTATTTTCTTTCCTCTATATGTATCATCATAGGGACTTACTTATCTTATTTATTCGTTGCATTATTCACCATTCAGATGTAAGAAGTATAGAAGTGAGTATTGGAAATAGAAGAGTAGCTATGAGAGATATGTAAACAGTTCTGTTCCAAATGTCCTTGTAATCCACGTTCAGGAGGGTCTTGATCACTTCTTTAAAGCGACCAAAAATTCTAGTAGTCATTTATTTTACAAATATTTAGTTATTTACACTGTTTCCGATAATATTTAATTAACAATACATCGTTTTAATGAATAAATGTATCAAATATTATATATTGCTGTGTCTTGAGTAACGAGTATTGTTAAAAAAATTGTTGAAATTAATTTCCATTATTCCAGCGATGACTGAATTCTGATCTTGTCTCTATCCAACAATTCTCCATTTTACTTCTGGTTAAATCCTAAATATTCCTATCTTCGTTTTATTAAAATGCTACATTTTTATCATTTTGGTTTCTATAATTACGAGGTATTATATTTGTTTCTAGGAGAACAAAAAATGTGGAATATCGTTGAAAAAGATTTTTAACAGTGAAAAGAATGTGGTGGAAAGAAAGTTATTATTCATAAATATTTAAAAACTTTACCGAATTTTTATTAAAATCGTCTCTACAAATAACACGAAGTGGAAATTTGAACATTGAACACATAATAAAACAAAATAAAATACCAGTATCATTAACTGTATATGCAACACTAACGAAAAATATAGTATCATAAAAATTTAAACATATATGAAACTAATACATAAAATTGAAACCCAATGTCAAATTGGGTACTACATAACATTGATAATTGAAATAGCTAAACAAGGAACATGTTTAAATTCATTTCAGGATATAGCGCTCCCCTAAAAAAGAAACTTTTCAATTGTGAAAGAAAGTTCGTAAAGAAAATAAATATGTATTTATTGAAAATGTGAAATCAATATTTATTGAAAATTTGAAACTCCAAGCTGAGTTGCTATTTTATTTGACAATCTCCCTATTCTCTCAACTCTGGAGATATATTTGTGGATAGAAATTTACGCACATCAAGAATAAAAATGTTATCACTATCACAATTAAAAATTAATCTCAAAAAATTTCTTATTATACAAGTCTACTTATTATTTCTTCAATTAGAGGGAATTAAGTTCAACGTATTTTAGTCTGTCATATTCTACGGCTAAGAATGTCATATTTATTTCAGGAATAAACATCTATAATTTATATAATGTGTTTGGTGTTTGGACACTTTTACCGCTGTCCTTAATTACAACTATAATTTCATATTTTATGCTTTGTGTTAAGTGTACCTTCATTTAATATAATGACCATAGGACACATTTCAACAAGAGGCTTTTTGTTTTACTTTAAATCAAATACATTGTTTGGAAATAACTCAAATAGCTTCATTCAATAAAAGGAAAAAAACACGTATTACATTCATTGTTTAAAAGTTCCATTGTTTTCTCTTTAAGTGAAGAAAATTCTACAGAATTAATGGTTCGGAATGTTCGACTGATTAAATTTCATGTTTTCACCACGTCAACGCTGCAAATTTCGTCTTTTTATAGAAATATCTTTCCACGTATCTTCATTTCCTCTCATGAATTTTACATCAATTGTAAACCTGTTTATTACACGTCCGTCTATGCAAAGATAAAGCATTTCATTTTAAATAAATATAAAAAACTTATAAACAATTCTTGCCATTCACGTTTTCTCTAGTTTGGTTCTATATTAGGCGACGAAATTAATTATTTACATTTACCGAGAATACATTCCAATAGCATTGAAATATATCCACAGCGGTTTGATGGTATCCGTACACAAGGACTCTAATGACCTTGCCGTTGACGAGCCCTAAAACCCCACAAAAAAAAGGTATCCCCCCAATGTGGAAGAATTGATAATAGAGTAATATTATTACTCGTAGAAAATATGTTAACACGTTCATATTATTTTGATAAGTATAATTTATGATAGAATTGAATGAATGAATAAATAAATAAATAAGTATATTTACCTGAATCATTGCTAAAAAAGAAATTTACAGTGCCGAAAACATAAATTACTTCTAACTTTGCAAAAAAGTAAAAAAAAGAAGTTTTTGAAAAGTAAATCACTTTTGAAGAAATATTTTTGAAAGTCCAGGGATACTTGTTATTTTGTTGTTGAACGTGATTGAATACATGTTCTCCATTCCCAACAAAGATCCACTAGAGAGAAATTCACTGTGATTAAAGGTGTCACATTCTCCCCTACTCTGATTTGAATTTGCCTGGAGTCACCGAGTTTACACATTTGAGGCACTTCAAAATACTGCTTGAAGAACTTTCAAATATAATGCGCATTCAAGGAATATAATATATAGTGATCTGTTAAATTAAGGGAATTAGTAGTTGCTGTTCATATTTAATAAGGGTTTGTTAATAAATATATTGCATCATTTAGAAGTAAAACTTATTATAGACTTGTATTATGGAAAGATCATTAGAATGGAGCAATTTGTTTAATTCACTTATTGGTAAAATTGTTTAGAGTGACGCATGGTGAAGTTGTTAGTTCATTTGTTTTTTATCTCTGATGACAGGGGTTCAATACCCAAATGATCCAATTTGCGAGGGAAGTGAGCCTGCGTTTCGCTTTCTTGGAATTCTCTCCCTCCTTAATGTGGGACCAGCACTCGAAGTTAGTCAACTCACTGAGATGTATAATTGTTTCATTCTAATTGTTATGAAACACAACAACATGAATTATAATGAGGAATAAACATGATTTAATTACAATTTATCAGTTAATAATACAGTACAAATAATATTCAAGGACTCACTTGACTCATTTGAAATGCACAAGAGCGTGTAAAAACATGACGACCGAGTGAAGTATCTTTCTCGGATGTCCGGTGACCCAAGGATAAAAGTAATGTGAAAAATACTATGGAAAATTTACTAAAATTCAAAGTAATTGTTCATCACTTTCGTGATTTAAAAGTTGGTCTTATTTTGTAAATAAGTGTTTTCTCCATAAGACGCAATTTGTTTCTACATCAATTATAATTGCAATTATTTCATTTGAATGGCCGGTGTGATATGTTTTTCGAGTTAAAATCACAATAATTACTCGTTACTGTTTATTTATGTCGATTTAAGATATATTAGTGATTTAATTCTACCTACGCTAGTAGTACCTTAAATTTCACCACTATCCCTCATTACTATGTATGTCACGTATGACCCGTCTCGTTGGGCCGCGTCAGGGTGACATCCAGAACTCTTGGACTGAAAGTCATAGGCAACCGAAAATGGATTTGCGGTTTTTGCAGTGGACTTCTATCAACATGAGCTGTCGAAAGCCGTTTCGTCACTGATTAACTATTTTCAGGAGACTATTATTTTACTTCAAATTTATGAAAACCGAATACAACGCCATTATACGATTGCAATTAAGAACTCTAGGAATTTCCCTACCTAATTTACAAAGACCTCAAAGTATCCTCCGTCTTCACATATTGAATTCGGGAATAAGATTGAAAACAATTCAGGGAAAGTGTTTAGAAGAAATGAACAAGTGCTGGTAGAAGTGTGCGATTTACGTGTCGCATTTATATGCATTTGTATTCATTTTCATTAGAGTTGTGTCACCACCTAGTAACGCTAACTCTTCCGTTCCCATTTTTTTCTGTGAATAAATTGTTGTAGAATTAGGAACTGATCTTCCTTTCTCGCGTTATCAGAAACGTTCCAATTAATGATGATCGAAATCATTGTTACTTTGACCCTTAAATTAATCTTTAAATTGTCATACTTTAAGAGGTACGCTTTAATCGATTGTTTTACTGTTTATTTAGATAAAGTAATTTCTTCGTTGTATTCCTTAGCGTTTATGTTGCTGTTGGAACGCATTAGAAGATTCTTGGATTTAAAATTATTACATTACATTTATCATTCAAATAATGTATGGATGTATTTCATTTCCTTCAAATATTATTAAGGTCAAAAGTTCTTTCTTACTAATAGTGTTTTGCAAGTGAATCTACTGCTAGGTTTTCGAAAGTGATCTAAAGATGGATTCTGAAAACTATCCAAATTCTTATCGAAAATAAGCTTACTAAAATCCTCTTTACCCATCACCTGAAATTATTTGACAGTATTTATTGAAATGGCATAGAGTTAACTAGACAGATTGACTCTCAGGTGAATTACAGAAACATTCCTCTTTACAATTGACGCCCAATTACCCTTAACATCTACTTCAGTATAATTATGCATAAAATACCACGAAGCAACGTTGATATTAATGTTATCTGGGAGAACAATATTTGCTCATTTCAACATTATGAATCTTTAACACACATTAATCGAGAACTCTGCAAAAAAAAAATGAATTCACTGAGATTCTATTCTCTCATGTCTTATTCTGAATAATATCGGAAGTATATCACTGCACATAAGCCTGCGGGTGCATACTGGAGCGAACCGAACCGCTGATCGCAGTTCGCGCACCTGCCACGCCATATCATTGCGTTTGGTTTTCCTGATCCCCCTCCGGTCATTCTACCCTCTGCAGCTCGTATCACTCTCCCCATCCCCGCCCTCTCCGACTGGGAGGGCGAGTGAAGCCCCCGGAGTCACAGGACTGGGCTGTGGGGCAATTAACGTACGGACCTTTTACGGGAGAGTAAAGCCACATTTGAGAGGGAATACGACCCCGGCGAGAGCGGAGACGGGAACGGGAAAGTCCCCGTGACGGAGGTTGCGGCCAGTGCCGGGCCCCACGCTTGAGCCCCGCGACTATCCCGTCCTCTCGCTGTTACTAACGTGAAGGGTCTTGGCCGCACGGCCTCCACAGAAGGGGTGCGGACGGGGAACCGCGTCCGTCGCAACGCGTTGCTCGGATATTTCCTCCCACTTTTCACCGTCCTGTGTTTCGCTATTTAACCCCGTCACTCCGAACTTTTTCCTCCCTTTTCTCTCACCATCTTTAACCTCTCTCGCTCCTCCTTCCTTCGACGAAATATCCTCGCATCCAGCGCTTGGCGCGTAGACCCCTCCTCGATCACGAAGGTTGTTGGGCAGAGCGAGGAGGCTCGTGCCATTTGCATAGTGAGCTTGTGGTTCCATCCGCGGCGCACACTTCATTCACACGAGGAAGGGCGGGAAGGAAAGGGAAGGGAAGGGAGGGGGCCAGGGTTTAGGACTCGGCGTCGCCCATCTCGAGTGGAAAGCGCACCGCGATCAAATGGAACTCGCTTTAATACTGGGGTATTATCCGCCTCTCGAGCAGGCCTCTTGGCGTCGTGTGTTCGATGGTGAAGAGGAGGCGGGGGAATCCTCAATTTCCCTCTAGTCTCCGCTTCACTTTCCCTGCCCTCGCGGAGAGCGACGGTAGCAGTTGGTTGCCGGTATCTTGCGTGCACCAGGAGCTCGTAAAGGTTTCGACTGACTTCAGGTTACCGAATACAGGTCCTTTTAAGAGACGTAGGGTTTTTTAAGCCAACTAAAAACATCTTAATTATTACAAGTAGTTTTAAAAAGATTTATGAATTTAGGTACACAGCATTTAATATTATTATTTAAACACATTATAAGTTAATTTTTTTATATTTTATGAGATGATTTGGAGTATTTCAAAAGTTCCCTCTGTCACATAAAATTCACATGAATAAAAACGTCACATATTTTTCACATTTCTTATTATCATTGTAATTTATGTATTTTTGAATTTTTCGTTTGTTTTTGACGTAGGTATTGACGATGTTGACAATTTACCATGTTTTATTAATTTATGATAACACGAAGTTTGGTTATCTCTTTAACACTTTTTAAAACATATGTCATTTGGAGAAACTGTTTGAAAAACCCAGCTTATATTCACGTTATTTATATTAATTCATTTAACTTTTATTTGAAGAGCTTTAAGAACGTTGAAGGAAATTAAATTAAAGACCTTCACTTCTAAAGCTTCTTTCATGTTTCTGCTTTATATGCTAAAAATATTTGGAATATTTAATTAGTCAAACTCGAATTTTTTTAGTAGGTCATAACCATATATTTTAATTAATTCCAATTATATTCGTACACTCACAATTTCTTTGCTTTTTATTGGGTAATGAAAGAATATTCTGAGCTATAACATTCATAAAATTCCACCCTAAACGAAGATAATTGCACACATGTAAATTGCTAATTTCAACGTGATGTTTCATTACCTTTTATTGAATACAAATTTGTACCTCGATGTTAAACAAAGAAAGAAGACTGATTTATTATATATTTCAAGTTGTAAATGAAGGTAACTCATCGTTACAAAATGGTTGCATGCCTGTGGTTACGAGAACAAAGCTTTTACAAATGTTTAATGAAAATTATATCACGTGTAACGTATAAATTGAATTTATTAAAGAGAAAAGCCGTACATAAACATGGTATTATTATTTCTTAAAGAATGTAAGTCAACAATGAATAAACAAAAAGACAACCAAACACGGGTACGTGTATTTAGGAAATGGCCAAAAAATTGTTGATTAGTTTGGATTGTTTCTGTTCATAATGACGGACAAAAGTTATACATTTACACATTAGAACCGCTGGAAAGACGTTATCATAATATAGTCTTGGAGAAAGAGGATACCTCAACCAAAATATGCGGTGATGTGAAGCTGGCATATTGTTTTTCGAAACGTACGATATTCACTTAGTCACTTATCTCGGTTTTGTGGTTAAATCGCAACAAATTAATGAAGAAAAGTGTATTCTTCTGAAAAATTAAGGGAGATTGATTTCAAATAAACCGGAGTAATGATGCATCGTCATAGATTATACTATATGCATATGTTTTCTGAAACTCTTACATCACATCCCGCAGTGTACAAAATCACTTTTCACCAGTAGTTATCTACAGAACAGCCTCTCCGCTTTAAAACTGTGTTTAAAAGCAAACCTTTGGAATGGATGCTACACTCTATTCAAAATGATTTTGACAGGATCGCGATTTATGACAGTATTTTATCACATGTCATTCTCGAAAACAATTTATTTATTTTACTGCATTTTTAATTATTTATTTTATTTTACATTGTGCAAAATATGATGTATTAAAAGATTTCTTCAAAATATATTGTTGCATATTAATAATCAATCTATATGATATAAATGTAAATATATCGATAAACACACATTTAACGTGTATATACTCTTTTTTCTTCCAAAAAATTAAAAAAATATACCTACTTAGCTGAGTTTTCTGAGTTTATTTTTCTTTTTTCCATTTTTTCTAAAACTATTTATTATACCTATGTGTTTAGTTTAGTGTTGTGAATGCTGTAAACGAATCGTTGTGAGAATCATTGTAAATGAATCATCCTAAGAGTTGTTTCTAAGAGTCTATTCCTGTGTTTTAGAGGTGACTAGTTGAAATTACTTTTACTGTTTTTATCCATATATTTTTAGGACAATCCAATTGGTAAAACATCATCTTCTACAAGCAAACTGCAGCACGTTTATAACCTCGTGCTGTTTGTACAGTACCGGTCACCAAGTTGTCATCTAGTGCCGGACACTTATAATAAATTCGAGGCACAAATCAAAATCATTATCTTTTCTCTTTTCATAATGAAATGTCTGGGAGTAAATTAAAAATTAAATGAAAGTGAACTGAGTAAATTATGAAAACGGTAGAGTGTGTTGTAATTTCGAAAATGACCCCAAGGCAAGTAGCTGAGGTCTTTCATGTTCCGCCATGAACGTTAAGAGACTGCCTCAAAACCATTGGATTTTGTAAGACTGTCAATCGCACCCCTGGAAGGAAAAGTTTGAAAAATCTTTTGAAGGATAAAAAAATTAGTTTCATATATAACGGATTCCATTCATTCCCCACAATAAGGAAGTATTTTTGAAGTTTGATTGATTTGGAAGATTACTTGAATGTACCTCACGAGTACTCAAAACGAAAAAACACTGCCGGAAAACAGTTGTACTATAACGTCATGAAAAGACATCCCGAACTATCTCATGTAACTCCTTAGACTACAAACTTTCAAAGAGCTTCGATATGTAACCTAGGGGTTTCGTTTGATGAGATGATTTTCTATGAAGTATTTTTGATTAATTTTTAAAGTTTAAATCAGGTAACAATTATACAAGAAAAGTGTGACTGACCGGAGCAGAAAGAATATTTCTCATTCTAAAAAAATTCAACTTTCTATGTAAAAATTCAACTTTGTTCTTTTAAAAAGTAGAAAATTAATTTCAATAAATATATAGAGGAATTGTTTATTTAAAAAAAATGAACTTTAAAGGAAATTATTGTTTTCAAATTGCATAAGAGTTTAGGATGGAGAACATTATTTTTGTACATTATTATTTTTAAAATTAAAACTTTTAAATTATTAGTACTTACATGGTTATTTTTATTTTTATGATATCTCCTCTTATTACCCTTCTGTTGTTTATATTGCACATTGTATAAACACTATATCTTAGAATATAAATTTCAATATAAAGAATATTTTTACACGAAATAACATTGTGTAAAAAATACTTTTTTATAATATTTTTCTTTACCGGCTCCAAGGGAAACCGCAAAACATTTGGCAAGGAATCATTTGCTTGGCTCTAACATATCAATGAATAACGAAGGAATGAAACTTAGTGACCAGCATAGTTTCTTATCTTTTGAATTGTACAGAGGAGTATGTATTTTATTTCTTACATGGCTGATAAATTACTACGACGTCTCTGGTAAATATTTGCACCGCTCGCTAGCCTTAAAACGTGCTCTAAATACAGACCTTGCCCAGTGATTTGTCACCTTCACCGGATGATGTATGTGCTTCAGAAGATCCTCGAAGGGGATGCTGCACGCGCCTTGCTAACACCCCTGGAACCCGAACATCAGCATAATCCCTTTCCAACGCCGTTCCGCATGCTACCTCTGTAGTTGATGCGCTTCCGTAAAGTGTACATTGGTAGCAATATGAATGAAATTAGTGCAATGTTAATAAATATTGAAGACGATGGGTACTAGTTTACGCCATTATATAACCAAAGAAATGCGATACAAATTTTTACTAGATACATTCTTCTATTATGACATTGTGCATTTTGTTTTGGGCCGTATCTTTTCATGCTCATTTTCCTGGTCATACTTAGATGTATAACAAAACTTGTAGGTTAATTTCGTTCGTTCAAATGAAAAGAAAAAAAATTAATGAATATTTTATTAGCCAAACAATTATGACTTATAAGAGCTCTAATGACCTTGCCGTTGACGAGCCCTAAAGCCCCACAAAAATGTCTTATTAAACTCATAACTTCCGAACACCTACTCGTGGAAGAGTGCTTGCAACGTCAACGGCCAGGTGAAAATTGCGACGTACCGGGACTCGAACTCGGGATCTTCTGCTCTGGCCGCAGGTGTCCCGGTCCGTCGCAATTTTCACCTGACCGTTGACGATGCAGTTATGATTTTTATTTGTCAGAATTGGAAAAAGAACTTCTTCTACGTCTTCTAACTTCCTTTTCTGGAAGAGAGAAGAGTACTGAAATATAATAAAATAGTTCCTAGCTTTCACAAGCAATCTCCCATTATCCACTACCAGAAGACAATTATGGAGGATGGTTCAATTAGCATGTTCATTTCAAATATCTCCTGAACTGACCATGATATTGATTTGTGGTTGTCACTAAGATAAGTCGGGAATTGGAGCTGACATTTGGCTCCTGAAATTGGTTTGCAGCTTTTCCAGCTCCACCTTTTTTGAAATGACCTTACTTGCACTTTCTTCCGAATCCTCAAGAAAAACCTTCTTGCTCATTATATCCTGAAATGTGTAAATATTTGCAATGCTGTGTCGTTATCCGTTCAAATTCAATAAATATCATACCTCTGCGTTAACACTTTGTGAAACTTAAAAGTAGAGGAGAGTGGGGTAAATACGGACAGCGAGTAATTGCGGACAGAAATGTTTTGTGATAGTATGACGAAATTTTTCAAACTTTGTTTTATTTTTATTGATTTTGTTGCAAAATATTAATTTCACGTAATTGTTTTTTTAATGAAAACGTTACTCATTTTGGGGCAAATTTACAACATATGATTTTGAGCAAATTCTTACAATTATCCGATTACTTATTTAATATCTAACTACAATGATTTAAATTAATCGTTCGGGGTCTCTAATACGTTTTTATTAAAGGTTTTTTGCTAATGGGATAGTGAACATTGAAATAGTATAATGGATACAATTACCTTAAAAATTGTTGCAAATATATTCTGTGGGGTAATTGCGGCATATTTTTCATTTGAATCAATTAGGGGTAATTACGAACATAACTAGATATCATAACTTTTATCAAAGAAGATTTATTATTAATTTTGTATTTTGGATTCATTTTTGATAGGTGAGCCTTAAAAATGCAATCACAGAAACTACTTAGCTTTAACTAGCTGATACAAGTCTATCCGTCATTACCCCTTCACATTTGCAAGTATTAGATAAGCCTGACAGTTTAGTTTTTGAAAGTATATGACACTGTAATGTTATGGAGAAATTATCGTACTTTTACGTAATAGCCACATGATCAATGCAATAATGTAATAAATCAGAATTTGACTTTTTGCAAAGGTATGAGCATAATTTACCATTTTCCTGAAGTGTCCGTAATTACCCCACTCTCGTTTAACCCTTAAAAATACATAGTTTCGTACAACTAAACGTCTGTAGCGTGTCTCTGCAGTTGAAAATGCTACACATAATTTAAATACGTAAAATGATTTGCCCCAAATTCACGACTTATCTGAGTGAAAACCAAGTTTCGATATCTTGATTTATTTGGGAGATATTTGAGACGAATGTTCTCACTGAATCATTCTGTATGTTTGAGCTTCACTGGTTTTCTTTCCC